>JAMLFT010007757.1:0-14424 GCA_026544285.1 Pachyrhizus erosus | reverse complement strand
ATTTTACTAAAATATCCTTATTCTTTTTCTTAATTTTAATAAATATATTATTAAATCTTTCATGACAACAATATTTATTTTTTATTTAAATTCAGTTTTATAAAATTATATATAAAAAAAAATTAGAATTCTAATTTGAAAATAAATTCAGTTTTATAACATGTTTGATTATTTTTAAGTTGTATTTGCACATAAAAATTTTGCTCGAAAGCTTAATTTTATAAAAATAAGACTTAAATTAATTTTACAAAATCAGTTTACAGACTTAAATTTAACCCAAACTTAATTTTATGAATTTTAATTAATACATACAATTAGTTATTCCTAAAATGTTTCAACAAAGAAGGAGCATTATAATGCCAACTTTACCTATAGTAAACTAAACCCTCTACGCTTTTAAGTAAACAAAGAGGGAGCGTTATTTAAAAACAAAAAACTAAACCCTCTATTTTTAGACAAGTAATTAAATTTTTATTTTTAAAAATCTTAATAATAATTTAACTAACAAAACATTATTAAAATATTTAACTTATTTAAATGGTATTAAAAAATAAATAAGTTTAAGTTTTTAAAAATGACATATAGTATTATCTTTGGATTCGATAAAGATTGCCTATATTTTAATTTTTATTTCATTTGAAAACAAGATATCTTTGTAGACAAAAGTCATAAAACTAATATTTTTAGATATAAAAATTATTGAAGCGAGTTTTATTTTTTTAATAATTTTTTATAAGTGTAGTCAAGAAATCAAATCCTTATTAGTATGTTTAAAGAATCTAACCATCTTGTGTTAGACTTATTGATACATTTTGAATTGTTTAAACTTTGACTAATATCACACAATATTTTAAAATATAATTATTAAATAATTAATGGTAAATAATAGTATTTTAAACTTAAATAAACATATTTGCTTTAAAATATATAATGCAAAATATGATTTAATTTTAATTTTTTAAAAATTATAACTTAAGTTGATACATTTAAATTGTTTTAATATCTTGTAAAGATCTTAATTCAACTATATAATTAGTCAAACATTCCAACCAAGTACAAGTTTATGAAATTAACTAGTCAAAACATCATATTAATCTAAAGTTAAATTAACTTGGACCGTAGTAAATATTTGTGGGAAAATACGACGCAAGAGATGAGGGACGCTCAAATTTAATTTAATGCCATACAAGGAATGGTCCAGATTTTGGATATTGGGGAAGAGATTTGTCTATTCCTCAACAGCCAACTCGGAGAAAGTTGACCCTAGTACCACATCGATCCATTTATGATTTAACTAACTCCATAAATATTTTATTTGTTACTGCAGAGACTGTTGCTTTTTTCTTCTTTTTTTTTTTTTCCTCCTCCTGCCACCCTGCCATTGATTTCTTTCTTCCGTATATGGCAACAAAATTAAAGCATCGCTAAAAGACAAAGGCTCTGCAGTCTAGATGTCAAAATCATTATTTTAATCTGAAATATCAGAAAAATTATGAGGGTCTTGTAGGTGTTTCAGACCCAAAATGGGTGCTGTTATTCTGCACTAGTAGATCACCGTATATGGTGCATTACTTTTAGATTGATTTGAGTGAGAGGAATGGTAGAAGGGCTTTGGCTTGGATTGAAAGGTAAGCAATCGAAGGTTAGAGGCTGAAAGAGAGTGGAAAATAGTCTAGAGTTAGGAGCTCTTAGAGAGGTGTCAAATGAAGGTGAAACTTGCTCAAATGAAGCAAAATCACTTGCTTGTGAAGCAAAGTCTCTTGCAAGTTTGGAGGTTCTGACCTTGTTTTTGGGAATTGCAAGCTGGTTTACTTTCTAGCCTTTCTCGCCCTTCTTATAATCCACAATTCAGCAATCAATCATCATGCCTTGCCTCTTGTTGTGAAGGGAGAAAGAAGACTCACATCATCATCACGTTCATCATTTGCGGTTTTGAAAAAAAGAAAAATGAAAGTAACATTCTGTTGTTTTCTGCTAGCTCTACAAATAGTGAGTTGGGAATCTGTAGCAGTAGCAAGGAGGCCCTTTCCTTCAACTGATGGAATGTCCCATCCAGGTTAGTTATAAACTACACGCCATTAGTTTTGATGATTGACTTCTTTCCATGACGTGCTAATTAAACTCCTACTTTTTCTTGCAATTATGTGTTCATATGCATTCTTACATCCTCAGCTTCTGTCAGTCCATTTTCCTCACTTGAATATATTTTCAAAACATGGGATTATCTAATTTATGTCAAGTAATTTTAAATGACTGGTGCAATTTTATTATGTATTTAAAGATGATTGATACATTTTTCTTAATTTGTGCTTAATTATTTAAGATGGAATCATTTAACTCCATTTGCATTTAAAATAAGTTAGACAACCCTTCAAACATACATAAAATTGCTTGTGCATGTCTTTCCCTTTTAGCCTTTTCTGTTCAAGTAAACATTGCTCTATGAAATTAACTATTTCATTCCTTTTGTCCTTTGTTGTCTATGCTCAATCAGGCCCCAAAGCGAGACCAGGACCAGTGTCTTCACCACCTAATACTGTAAAGTCAGAAAAGGTGTGTCTTCTTTCTTCCATTTGTAGATCCATGGGTGGATGCTAATTTCTGCTATCGATCCTAGTTAATAAACATATTAATACCGATACTGAGGGTTAGCCTAACGTGCTTATTTTCCTATAGATGTTAAAGGGTTTAATGGAAAAGGAAGTTATGGCAGAAACATATGATAGAGAAGTGAGCAAAATAGGGTCAAGTCCACCAAATTGTGAGCACAAGTGTTATGGTTGCATTCCATGTGAAGCGATTCAAGTGCCAAGCACCAGCAGCAGGCGCAGTCATTTGGGCGTGCAGTACGCAAATTACGAGCCTGAGAGTTGGAAATGCAAGTGTGGTCCTTCCCTCTACAGCCCGTGAATATACTATTACTAGCTGTGTTGTTCTTGTTCATACCCATTCAATAGAGTTGACATATAATCAAGATCTCCTATCTGTCTCTCACCTTCATATTTATTGTTCTCTCCTACAAACCTCAATTCAAAGGATTTTTATTACAATGCAAATTTCTAAAATGCCAACTTATCTCTAAACATCACACCCCCTCGGTTAAGTGATTCACTAGTAAATTCAAACAAATTCTTTTTGTTTATTAAATTTTTATCATTTGTAATTTTTGTTAAATTTTAAAATTATTTTTGCCATCAGATTTTTTGACAAGTGGACAAGACAGAAAACATAGAAAATAAGTTTATATATTCCATCAATTATCAGCAAGCACTGGTAAAAATCGAAATTACATATATGTACAAGGTCTAGTCCATATCATTGACTTGACCTCAATTGGTTTTTCTTTGTTTCTGGGGCGTGACTTCGTCCAAGAAACGAATAACTAGCATTTTAGTTCTTATATTTGCTCTACCGGACTCCACCCACCAAAATGAACTAGCGCATTTTATTCATTAGTTATAACTTGATTCAATTTAACGCAATTTGCATACTACAACGTGTTTAGATAGTGCACAAAATCAATTCTATCCAACAAAATCATAATTTGTTACTTTAGTTTCTCTTAGAAAAGCTTATTATTATTTTTTTTACTATAAGTAATGTCGGTCAACTTTGCAAGTTCAAAAATATTATAATTAATTATTTCATTATTGTTTTTAAATTTTATCTAAATTCATTTTAAAATAATTAATTTGAATGATCATTTTACAAAAATAAAATAACATTTGTGTGATGCTATAACTTCTAAGAGTTCCTACTCTTATGTTGTTCTTTTGGGCCTAAGCTCCCTCGGTCTTTCCTCCTTCATTAATGTATTTTTCATTTTCTATTGATCCATACATCTACCAAAAGTCACTAGGTCTTGGATTCTGTTGATATTGGGAAAAATGATAAACTTTTGAAACACGTTAAGAAGGAAGTATATTAATAATTAATTGCCCAACAAACATTGTCCTCAATCCGCTATGGATTAGTTTATACTTAATAAAACCCATAACCAAGTGGGCCAACTGGGTTAGGCTGATTACGATTTATGATATGCTATGATATGATATTCCATTCAACTTAAGCTAAACGAAGCTATTTACCTAGTCCTGGGAGCAAACAGATTTTGTTGAAGAATCAATGCCTATTAATAAAATTAGAACAAATTATACTAACATTTTGTATATTTTATACAATTATGTTTAATATTAATATTTTTATTATTATATTAATTTTTTAATATTTAAAAATATTACATTTATAGTTATATATTATATTAACATTTTTTAATATTTAAAAATATTATATATTAATATTTTTTATATATTACATTGACATCCTTATAAAGTAAGAAAAGCAAGTGTAAATTTTAAAAATAAAAAATATTATATATAATTAAAAATCTCAAAAAATATTACTAATGTTACTGTAATTTGTTCGTAAAACTACTAATAGAAGGGGAAAATACAATGTGAAGTAATAATGCAAGTAAGCAAATTTGATCAATTTATTTGTTTTAAAAAGAAAAACATTTTCATTTGAAGCTTTCAGGGTTAGTTGGTTTGAGCACACACATTCAGGTGAAAAGTAGCCATTATACTATTGCCAATCTTTCTATTTACCAAATTGCCCTTATCTCTCACTAAAATCAAATCACAATTACTATATATACAGGTCCCGCACTCTGTAACTGATTCTGTTTTTTTCCAAAATGGCGTCCTATGTAAGTTTCTCTCTATCTCTCTTTGCGTTCAACTTCTGACAATTGTCTCGCCACGCTGCTCTTCACTGCACACAAATCACAATCATAATGGCAAATCCTGAAAATTACTGATGAATACATCCGCTACTTAAAAGTATCGATTCTTTAACATTATTTATTTTCATTGATCCGTCAAGGTTGAATCAATACTCTATGTCTCTTGTCTTCTTTTTTTTTTTTTTTCAATAGTTATATGGATTGGCAAGTGATTTGGAATTTGAAAATGACATATCTGCGAATCCGAGATTTTATGCTTATTTGTTTTATATCCATATTGACGACATTATATTCTCAGTATTTGATCATAAACTTTACCAAGATCAATTGATAATTCTATATCTACGTTTTTGGAAGCATTTCTATTGATGTTGTGCTTACAGAATTGATCACGAAATTTTCTTGTTTAGTCACAATTTGAATGCTGCAAGTCTTAATTTGATTCTCTGGATTAAGAGTATACTATTCTGTATATACACTGGTTCCCTGCAGTGATTTTCTTCTATTCGACTTGTGGTGTTTCTATACGGTTTATGTAATGTCCAATGCGAAAACCTTGCGCTGTTATCAAAGCTTGTGGAGAACTAATATCAGACAATAGTATATTGTATAAAATATATTGTTCTGTGGCACTAAGGAGAATAATATCAGACTTCAAAAAAATATGCTGCACCTTCCTTAATGAATGAGATGACATGGTAAAATGATTAAATCTTATTGGAATTCGGTAGGATATATTGAACATCTGAACTCTTGATGATATTTGTGTAAGATATTTGGCTACATGTATCATGTGGTGCTAGTGGTACTCTTTGCATGACTTGTTGGTACATTCATCTGTAGGCCTCATGTCCGTCGATAAAGAATATTCTTCTTTTAGATTCAGAGGGAAAGCGCGTGGCAGTCAAGTATTTTTCAGACGATTGGCCAACCAACAGCTCAAAGATAGCTTTTGAAAAGTTTGTGTTCAGCAAGACTGTTAAGACAAATGCTCGAACAGAAGGCAAGCATCGGAGTTTGACAAGCACTTATCATAATATCAAGTCATAATTTTATTTGGGGTTCTAGGATGCTAGTATTTCCTATGGTTGGCCATATGCCTATACCTGTCACATGATTCTTGAAGTTGAATAGATAGGAATTTTTTTATAGGTTATAATGTTATGCATATTTCAGTTTCAAGTACCCGTTTAAAAAATATCAAAGTTTAGCTAGCCTTTGTGTTTGCAAGTGTTTTCATGAAGCGCAACAATCCTATCAAATATGTAATCTTTTGGTTGAACCCCTTTGTATCGACATTAGGCTTGATTTTTCCTTTTTCCTTTTTGGTCAATATCAACAAGCATCCAACAATTGTATTTTCTATATACCGAACTATATGCACAGGTATTTATTTTTATCATTGAATTAAAGAAAGAACTTTTGTCAGAACTGTTAGACTGATCAATTTGTCAGTGAAATTTAAGATATATACAATATTGGTTTTTCTTCCCAATGTTGCTATGAAAAGGTTTCTTCCAAGTTCTTTAGCTGGACATTATTTTGTTAACAGTGTTATATACTAATTGTAAGTCTTGGTCAATACCATATAGATAGTTATGTTTATCCTGTTTCTGTCGTAACTGGGTATATTGTTTCGCATTATCTATAGCTGAGATCACGTTACTGGACAACAATATCATTGTTTACAAATTTGTACAAGATCTCCATTTCTTTGTCACCGGTGGCGATGATGAAAATGAGATAATTTTGGCTTCAGTTCTTCAGGGTTTCTTTGATGCGATGACGCTTCTCTTGAGGTATTTTAGGTCGTATATTGCTATCTAGATTTTAAATATAGATGCTTCTGTCTTTATATTATATTTTGTGCCATTTACAGGAACAATGTCGACAAAAGAGAGGCGCTGGAAAACTTGGACCTCATTCTTTTATGCCTTGATGAGATTGTTGATGGAGGGTATGCATCGCTCAGTGCTATTTGCATTGCATAAAGGTTTGATTTATTTTCTAAATATTTCCTCTCTTGAAGGATGATACTGGAAACAAATGGACCGCTTATTGCTGAAAAAGTGACCTCCCACAGCATGGATGGTGACTCCCCCCTGTCTGAGCAGGTAATACAACACCCATTCTGTTTTGTTTCTTTCACTAATGTAGGCTTATTGTTTGAGTTTACATTACAGAAACTCATGGCTTGCCATGTAGACCTGAGGTTTCTACATTTATTCCTCATACTAATGTTACCTTTGAGGGGGGCCCTAAACTGTTATACTATTATGCAACATATTTTCGAAAGGTTAATTTTGTTGTGAAAAAATCAATTTTGATACTGATGGACAAATTTTTGGATAAGATCATCATATTGCTTTGATCATCAATCTGATAGTAAATTTCTAATATTGCAGACACTAACTCAAGCCTGGGCTACAGCTAGAGAACATTTGACGAGAACCCTTCTAAAATGATGTCTGCATGCACAGGAGTTTCGTTATATTCTAGAGTCTAGGCAGTTGTTTTATCTTCTCATTTGTTGTGAGCTACTACGATATGAGTTTCATATCATACTGAATACTGATTTTTTTATTCTTTATTTCTATTATTATCTTGCAAATATGAAAAGGATTTATTTATCCTAAATAACCATTTAACCCCAAAAATATGGGATTGTCTAATGTCACTCCTTTATTTAATTTTACTTCTTTCCAGTTAATTGTCTAAATAACCATTTTCTTATATTCCCCTCGTTAAATAGGTTAATCAAATTAATAAATTGTTCACAATCATATATCTATAATTAACAATTATAATATTTTTAAATATAACTTTTTATTATAATTTTTTTAATTTTATGTGCCCTAAGTTGAAAAGATTAAATCAAAAAGTTGTTCAATCTAACTCGAACATAGGTTCTACATTATGTTGAGCTCTAGCACCAGAATTATCAAATTCTAAATTTTTTTACAACACGATGAATGGTATGCAGAAATAAGGGGGAAAAAACTGACTTGCTTACATTTTCAGTCTTACCTGTTACTACTAATACGACTGACATGTGATTTTGGTTCTATAACAATGTTTTACTTAAATTTAAGAATTTAATTAAAATGCATTAATAGGGTGAAGATCTTTTATATTATAATTTATTATTGATTTTCTTATATGGTAAAATTATTGGATTTTGTAATGATTAATTTAAAAATTATATTTAAAGTGATTTCAATTAGTTTACAGTGTAAAAAAAATACAATGACAAACTTTAAATTTAATCCTTCAATTTTATTAATTATTGCAATTAAGTTTTTTTATCAATTTTCTTCCTTATAAAATCTCTTAATCTGCAGTTTTTACCCAAATAATTGAGAATTTAGGTTGGAATATGAAATTATTTGAAAAGTTTCAAAGTTGGAAATTTGATGAAATTTAAATGATTTTGTAGGACGTAAACTAAGGGTTTCAAGAGCAAAGTATTCTGGGATTTTCTAATTGTAGTTTAGTTTGAGAGTTTTGGGCTGAATATTTTTAAAATAGATTAATTGATTGAGTTCACATAGATTTTGTGAAGAAAAAAAAACCATAAGTTTTCTTTAAAGAAAAAATAACAAAAGAATTTTGATTGTAACAATTTTTTTTTAAAAAATAAATGACTAAATTAAAAAATATTAAAAACCAAAATTATGCAAGAAAACAAAATATAATTTAGCCAAAAGATAAAAAGTTCGTAAACACATAAATTTTTAAATTTTTTTCTTAAGGGTGAAAAGTTAAAAACAAAACATACAAACATAATACAAAGTGCCTAAAGCATTGGAAAGTAGAGTTAGCGGGAGGTCTGCAAAAGGATCTCTCCAAAGTCTCATAATGCTAAGTGCCTAAAATTTGCATTGGTAAGTAAAGTAGAGTTGGCGAGAGGTTTGAAGAAAGGTCTCCAAAATCTCACAATATTTGGCCAATACACCTGTACAGTACAATGATTGACTTGTTGAAAAACATGAAACATTTTAACCTTCCAATGACATTGGAGAATGAGAATATCTTCATTGATGACTGTGCATGCTGGAGGTACAGATGAGATCAAGCTTACTACCTCCAGAGAGTCATATTCACAAATGACCAGTCTTTGTTTTTTATTTCGGCCAAAACAAGTAACCCGCCTTCTATTGGGGCCATATTTCTATCTGAAAAATTATTCCCCTCCCTTTCCAAGAAAACGAGTAAAATCCATTATCCATTCTGTCAGTTGAGCAGATTGCTTCACCGCAAAGGTGCATTAGAATATTTTTTGTCAGCATCAAGAATATCCTCCGACGAATAATCGAAAAATAATTCTTTTTTAGACATAGAGTTCAACAAAGTAAATTTTATCTCTTTCAATAAAGACTTTTTCACATACAACCAAAAATCAAACCTTTAACGATATTTAAAGAACTTTGTGTATTAAACTTGCGTAAAACCCTCTAATTCAATTTTGAATCTTATTAAATATCTGTGTTTAATTATTAGCACTTCGATTGTGGTATCAACAAATATCTGTATGAGTTTAAACCTTCGGAAGGGGGGCGTTATACTAATTATAATTAACGACCTCAGACTAACACCAAAACAAATGTAGACAAAAGATAAGTAAACAGGTTATAGATGTAAAAATATGCAAATATTTCATCCAGAATATAAAAAGCACAATTCGAAAAAGTACTTCAATATATACAAAAATATAAGTTTACTCTTAAATTAGGTCATATCGAACAAATTTCCTTTAAACCTAGTTAGAACCAATGATGTTCAGCTCGACTTGGCTCTAGTATACCCATGTCCACCGAGAGGATTTTGAATATACCTGACATTTAACATAGTTGCAGCGAGAAATTTAAGTGTAAGTGTGATTTTGGTAGCTATTTTACCAGTTGTCTAGGGATATTTCAATTTCATGACACGCCCAGTCCTTATCAAAGAAATTCCAAGAAAGTATTGCAAAATCCATTAGATACAACATATATACTTTTTGTTTTCCAACTTCTGATCTGAATGAATGATGTCTGGAGCAACCCTGGAAGGTGGTACTGCAGACTGCTTTTTGCCGCCATACCTTTTGGGGCTATTGTACCGTCTGCTGACCTTCGATAGCAAATCACTTCCAATAAGGATGGTACCTTCCAGTCGTAGAACCGTCGTCCTTCTCAGCAACTTTGCTGCCACTGTCGTAGCCACTAGTGCGATTGAGACTACCAGTTCTTCCATATGCATTACCATCTCCATTGTAAGTAATGCCACCGTAACCCCCAGGATTACCATAAGAATTGAGTCCATAACCGCCAAAGCAATATATTGGTCCACCATATCCAAATCCATACCCATATCCACAATAGCCACCATAAACAGTGGCAGCACTTCCACCAAAGCCTCCCTCAAAATGGCCATATGCTCCATTCATTCCAGAATCTGAATACTGTCCGCTTCTTTTTCCATGATTACGGTTTCTAGAACTATTCCCACCATATCCATCCATTCCATAGCCAAAACCACCATATGACTTTCGTGAGGTGGTACAGTAATCAATTCCAGATCTTTTGGGCTCAGCTCTCTTAATCTCAACCTATATTATTTATAGTCAGACAAGGGTATCCAAAAGAATAAACAATAAACAGATAAATAACATCAGCTTCTGTGCAGTACAAGAAGAATTTTAATTTTTAATTTCAACAGTTTCACTAACCTTCTTGCCTCCAATTTCATGTATTTTTCCCACTGAAAAAACCTTTTCAACTGAATCTTCATTGTCAAAGGTGACAAATCCAAAGCCTCTAGATCTCCCAGTATTGTGATCTAGCATGATTTGGCACTCAATAACATCGCCATATGGTGAAAAGTATTCCCTCAACTCATCTACAATGTACACAATCCATTAGTCAGAAGACAGAATACACAAACTCCAATATAACCTTAGAAAAGTAACAGTGGCTGGTTTGCTATACCATCAGTGAAAGACTGGGGTACTCCCCCAACAAATATCTTCCTTGTTTTCAATACTCCAGTAATTTCCAAGTCCTCCCTAGGGACTGTCCTCTTCACTTCAACCTGATAAAACAAAATTGCACTAGCCATCAGGGGCAAGAATATGCCCTACTGCAATGTTTGGGCCTACATCTACATGTTTGAAACAAGAAGTTACCACTCTTCCATCAATCGTATGTTCCTGTGCCAAAACTTCATCTGCAATAGCTGAATTAGCAAATGTTACAAAGCCAAATCCCCGTGGCCTTCCAGAAAGTTTATTTGTCATTATCACCGAATCTGTTACTTCTCCGTATTTGCTGAAGTGATTAAAAAATGACTCTGACAAAAAAAATTGCTAGAATGAGAAAATTATATAGATAAAGCAACATGGGTTTCATCTTCCACTATCTTTGAAATGTATATTTCACTTTGATAAGGACATAAAACAACAAGTAAACAGAAAATGAAAAAATAAACATAACAGACACCATTCTGTATCAAAGAAACTGCCATTGATTTGCATATATGGCATAAATCAAGAGTGAGGGAAAAAAACTACACAAACACTCTGATCCACATTTTGACCTAATGAGAAAATGACTCTGACAAAAAAAAATGCTAGAATGAAAAAATTATATTAGAAAAAGCAACATGGGTTTCATCTTCCACTATCTTTGAATTGTATCTTTCACTTTGGTAAGGACACATAAACAACAAGTAAACAACAGAAAATTAATGAATAACCATAATAACATACACCATTCTGTATCAAAGAAACTGTCATTGATTTGCATATATAGCATAAATCAAGAGTGAGGGGGGAAAAAACTACACATACACTCTGATCCACATTTCAACCTTAATGCTTAATAACATTTTTGCATCAGATTATAAACTACAAGATATATTCGACAACCAAGATAAATAAGAGGCCAGGGCCATATTTAGCTTTAACTACGTAGGCTTAATCAGTCCTTCAGATACTATTGAAAGTAGTAAAAAAAAAAGTCATCATAAAACAATCACCAGCAAAAGCCAATGTTCATGTACAGGCTAGGCAGGCTCAAACTAATTGGATGCAGTTTCTCATGCTCTATGATGCACAAATACAATATGTGTATCAGATATTGTATCCGGCAGGGCGGTGCAGTTATTCTAAAAATATAAAGGATACAATATATATAAGATACACATCTAAATATGCATAAAAATTCATAAAAAATAATAAATATATTGCAGATCCAAATTAAGAATATACTTCTTGGACATTACTAAAAATAGATAAAACAACTTAACCATAAGTCTCATACAAGAAAATTATTAGTTATATCTGCCTATATTTTCAAAGAATGGAAACTAGGCAGTGAAACATCCAAGTAAAGAGCATGCATTGAATGAGTGACTGAAAAATAAAGTAGTGGAATAATTGATTAGAATAATAAGAAGTGCTCCTTCGATTCCTTTTCATTTAATAATTCAAGCTTATATGACTTTTCAGTTTCTTTCATAAAATCTGGTGAAAACAATTTTAAAAAACTATATATAATGAATTGTTGAACCACGTGATCCGTATCGACGATACAAAATTACACCAATTCAATTCATTTGTGTCGTAAGATTCAGTCTTCTAAGATTCATCTTATGATTGGCTGCTACCCGCCGCTATCCCAGATTAGCAACCATGCGTTAAATATTTCATTAGAGTGCACCCAGTTAGGATATTAAGCGAGCAATGAAAAGCAAATTGTCAATAATTTAAGAAAAAGCACAAGGGGAAAGAAAAAATAGTAACATTCGAAGATAAAATTTATGGAGAAGAAGTGGGAATACCTTGAGAAGTCTCCCAAGAAATGCCCCCAACGAAGAGTTTCCTAAGACAAGGGAAAAACCAAATCGTCAAATTATCCACACACAAAAATAAAAAAGTGTAATCGAGCGAAATTCTGGGGCCAAGAACAATGCAAAGGAAAAAAACGATGCAAAACCCCTTTGTCCTCAAAACCCATGGAGTAATACACGCTAGAAAAGTAACTAACCCTGAAGAGGAATCGCGACGATTGGAGTGTTTTACGTGGTCATCATTGGCATCATCATTGCAAGCGTCAAGTTCAGATTCCAATTGCGAGTGTTGAGAAACATAATAATCCATGGAACCTTTCAGCGTTTAATTATTCTCTGATCCTAACTACAGCCGAAGCAGTTCAAGTTTGAATGAAGAAAGATTGTGCATGCTATGATAGAAAGTGACGAAGGAAAGCAGAGTGAGTAAAAAACCCTAAAAGTAGAAGAAGAACGGTTATGATTATGAAACTCTCAATCTCATTCCCTTCCCCGCTACCGCTATGTTTATCAACTAAAATTTCGACCCCCTTGAGTCAAACGTCGACGTAAATAAAATATTTTAAAATAAGAAGATAAAATAAAATAAACTGTAGAATATCTTCTAAAAACATTTCTCATTCAACGTGTTATAATTTATATAAAAATTAGTATTTTAGTATCTACAATATATATCATAAATATTTATATTCATATAATTAAATTTTTATAATAAGTATTTATTTTTAATATATAAATTATATTATAATAAATAAAAATTTAAATATATATATTGTATTTTAAATTTATAATAAATAATTTAGATTGTCATATAAGATTATTCTTTATTATTTGACACATTAAATTTTAATTTAAAAATAATGAATTGAAATACATAAAAGATTAAAGAAAACAAAAATAAAAAGAAAGAGATTTGAGATAATAAAAAAAATAAAATTTTTGAGCTAATTGTTAATTTAAATTAATAATAAAACATTAAATTCAATGCTCAAGTGAGATAACACATATGTTTCGTTAGATAACAACTCCTAAAACATTTTTCTTCTATAATACTCTTTGGATGTTTAAATTTTTTTTACATAAATTAAGAAAAGTTAAAAAAAAAAAAAATTTACTAGAAGATAATTTTACTAAAATATATTTATTTTCTTTTTTAATTTTAGTAGATACATTATTAAAATTTTCAAGATAACAATATTTATTAGAGGATAAAATTTGAATAAATATTTTAATATTTTATTAAAATTAAGAATATTAATTATTTTAGAATATTTTTAAATATTAAAACTTTAATTATTTTTTAACAAAGAAAATATATTTTAATTTATAAAGAGTGGATAAGAGTTTTTCTCAAATAAGAGATTTTTAAGAACAATTTAAGAGATTTTTTTCAATGAAAATGAATATGTTTTTATAAGTTTTTTTTATTCTCTTATTCCCTATAATACATATTTTTATCTTTTTTTTTCTAAATTAAATTTTAATATTTTTAAAATATTTTATTAACGATAAAAAATAACTTTGTATCGCAATATAAGTTTTATTTATCATAAATTTAAATATATGTATTTAAAATTATTTATTCACTATGAATCTTAGTTATGTAAAATAAATATTTATCATTTGCATTTCACAAGATAAATTATAATTAGAATTTTACAAACAAATTATTAATATAGAAGATGATGTATCCAGCAAAAACACTTTTCCAAAACATAAATCTAGATCATAAAAATGTATACACATATTAGTAATTAACTGACTACTTAAAAAATCATATGTGCCTGTGTTTTTAATTTTGATCATTTAAATATAATTTAATTATATTTATAGTTTTATTTAAAAAAATC
>JAMLFT010007756.1:0-14438 GCA_026544285.1 Pachyrhizus erosus | reverse complement strand
ATGATAATTATAAAAATAAAAATTTAAAATTTTATTTTAATAAAAAATTAAATATAATAATTGTAAAAATCAGCATTCTCATCTATTATAATTTGTAAATAGATAACATTAAAAAAATTATTTATAATATAAAAAATATTTACTTAATGTCAATTAATGACAAGTATGCTCTAGCATATAATTGAAAACGTTATAAGTATGTTTCAACATATATTTACAATATTTTGTAAAAAAACATATATTTAGAACATTTAGATCCTTATAAGATGATTAATAATAATAATAATAAGGCAAAAATTTAGAAAACATGATTACAAGTTAGCAGTATATATAAAAGAGAAAAAGGATAAAAAAAGAAATTCAAAAGAAAAATAATAATAAGATGAGTGAAATAAAATAAATGGATATTATAAGGAATGAATCTAGTGTGAACAAGTCTATTATATAAGTGTTGTATTGACTGATAATTTAGTTACTTTATCAAATATTACACTATTTTATTGTAAAGAATTACAATTATATATGAATGATCAAAATTAAAAAAAAAAAATACACATGTTTTAAGTAGTTATATGACCACTAGTTATCTTTTAAAATTAAAAAAAATACACATGACTTTGTTTTATTTATAATACTACTATTGGAAAGACATTTAACATCAATTTTGGAAGATATACTCATTAATTCCAAAATTGGTGTAGTATATGTTATTTTTACATTGATGTAGAATATGTTATTTTTACATTGATTCCTCCATTACCCGATATAAAAAGTGACACTTATATGTAAAAAGGTAATTTTTACTTTGTTATTGACATAATCAATGTATGTAGTATCACATTTTACATCAGTTAATGAAACAATACATAGAAAGTGACTTTGTACATGAAAAATATGACCATTTTCTACCCTTATTATGACAATAACCAATACGAAATGTGATTTTTTACATCGATTAATGTAAGAATTGATGTAAATAACAATATTTTTCTTAACATTCTATTGTTTTAAAAGCATTCCAAACCTATAAACTCAATTCAAAATAGACCTAGGTAATTTCATACACATACATAAATTCAAGATATAATAAATAATAACTAATAAATCAATTAATAGAAAATTAAATCATAAAGTCCCCTACTATACAAATAATCCTTAAACACACATAGACGTAATCTAAAACTAATTCCAACATTTATTTTGATTCTAACTTCTAAAAATTTTCTAGTCTACATTCCTTATTTGTTTAATTGTCTCTATAGACAATGTTTCAATATCTTTAAATACCTACAACATATAATCAAGTGTTATTACCATAATACACATTAAAACCTAAAATTAATTCAAGTTATTAAAGTAAAAATTTACATTACCTCGTTTCAAGAATGCTACCCATTTATCTTGTTCCAAAACACAAAGTAATTTTGTTACTAATTTAACTTTACCTATTTACTATGTCTTTTATGTTTGGTTTAGACTAGTTGTGCAAGGAACAAAACTAAATGACAACAATGCCCTTGAGACAAATAAATGAGTTGTCAATGATGCTTTGTTTACTTCCACATATTTTATGACAAGTTCATTATTTTTCTTAATTAATGTCTAACTTATTTTCAAACTCAAAATTTTCATCTATTTTAATTCTCAACTTTTATTCCCTTACACAATCTTGATCCATTTTCAAAAGCCTAAGAAGAGCTTTCAGGATAAATGAAAACAAAATTGTAATGTGATGAAGGTTTATTCTTAAAAGAAACCAACAATTCACTACAATTTTTTTCATCTTGAAAGTACTCAAGATAAAGGGTTCATGGTAAGAGAATTTAAAGATAAATTATTAAAACTTGAAATGACACACAACGCAAAAACCAATTTAATTCTAGAAAAATCCAAAATGAATTTTAGGTCAACATGCTCAACATGCCTATTATGTGTCATTTAGCCATCATGAGTTAGTCTAGTTCAAATGTCAAGAATGATGAAAAAAAAAGAACTTATTAAATTATATGAATTAGTGTTAGTGACAATTAAAGATAAAGATGTCAACATTTGATCAAAATGTAAACATGCATATATTTTCATGTCACTAATATAATTTCTATCACTTAATAAGTTCTTAAACTTGAATTTGTTCTCATCCTTCTTAACACTTAGAACAAGACCAACTCATACTGGTTAAATGACAAACAAAAAACATGTTCAACATGATGACTTGAAATTGATGTTGTACACTTTTAGAAGTAAAATTGGTTTCTTGCGTTACATATCATTTAGGGCCTTTGATAATTTGTCTTCCAATTCTCCTAGCATAACCTTTCTCCTAAGTATTTTTCAGAAAAAAGAATTTTTTTTAGTAAGCTATTGGTTTCTTTTAAGCATAAATCTTTCTCATGTTATAAGGTTATGTTCATTTATTTTAAAACTTTTTTTAGACTTTTGAAGATGGATTAAAACTATATACAGGAATAAATGTTGAGAATTAAAACAAATGAAAGTTTTAAATTCGAAAATAATTTGCGACATTCAAACTACTAAGAATGAGAATTATCATAACAAGAAGAAAGTGAAAGTAAGTAGAGCACCAAAAGTTATGCAATAAAATAAACTTACCTAAGAGAAAGGAGTAATTAATGATAAAAGAATTAGGAAAAAAAAATAGTCAATCTTTAAATAATTTACAAAAGAAAGGTTAGCATACTTGCACTAATACCTAAACATTCAAGTTAGAAAAGATTTTACGAACATGACAATAAATATTAGAAAAAGTACGCCAACATGGTTTAAGACATCTTATTTATGAAAATATTATAACATAGCCAACATGGATTGTGCAAGACCTAAGACCTTTCTTTGAAAAATATTTACCAATATATTTGCGAGTACTATATTATGTGATTATCTTGACTAAAGTATAATTATCTTTTCTAGATGTATTTAAATTATCTAACAACTAGAATGTTTGTTGTGGACTTGACCTAGACATTCCTTGTGACCCTTTAGGTTAGTATTATATTTTGAGTGAACTCAACTATATAAAATGAACTTGTGTTATACCATCTAAAACATAACAATGGCTAAACATACTCTTTATCGTTAAATGTATCTATTTTATCTCTTTTTATTTTAATAATTTTACTTAAATATTTTTCCCTTTTTTCTCTTTTTTTACTTGTTCAATTTAAATACTCCTCCCTTGCCTCTTACTTTCACTTCCCCTTATTGTTTTTATTTCTTCTTCTTTACCTATTCATTGATAATGTTTTTTGTTTTTCTTTTTTCTTCTTTGGTTGTTTGGTTCTTTTTTCTCTAGTGATGCTCTTTCTCCACAACTTTATTCTCCTTATATCTTGAAACATACCTATTGTCCCGTTTGAGAATAGTGTCATAGAGGAAGAATATTGTTGAAGAAGAACGTGCCAAACAATCAAAGAAAACCAAGAATGTTATAAAAAAGAAATGGAAAAAGGAACAAGAGATAATAATGAAGAAAATGATAGAAGAGGGAGTAGGGATATTTAAACTAATGAAAAATAAAGAAAAGAAGAAAAAATATTCAATAAAAGTATTAGCAAGAAAAGAAAAGAGCAATATTTAGCAATAAAGGAGATACCTCTGACAATTCCCAAACACTACTAAGTACTTATTCTCATGCCTTCAATAGATTTCATCTTAATTTATTACTACTATAATGCACTTTCATGATAAAGAACTAGCCCATGCTAATTTGCTTGGGATTAATATTGAATAAATAATTTCATATTTTTAAAAGCTCTATAAAAAGTAAAAACTGGAAAAAAAAATAGTATTATATAAACAAAATTAGTTAAACCAAACATCCATTCAAACTACTCTCAGAAGTCTAAAAGAATGCAGAAGAAAGTAATTAAATAAAGGATTACAATATGACACTCTAAAAATTAGACATATGAAAACCAAACCCCCAGTCTTTCCCCTCTCCCCTAAAGCCCTGTTTTAATATGAGAAACTAAAACCAATGCAGCTTTCAGTAAAATGTAGCCATGATCATTGTTTTTCTGATAAGACAAAAACATCATTATGCCGAGTATATATGGGTATTCTAATTACATCAAGCATCAGAGTGCATGAAAACATATGTTCTGTTTTCCCTTTTACCAATGATATCCTGACCTTAATCCAAAACTCACATATATGCTTGCAAATTAAACTATCTGTAAATTGTTATCCATCTACAACTTCGTTTTTTCACCAAAAATTAGAAATGCTATGCCAATGTCAAACACAGCTACGTGTTTCATTTTCTTCTTTTTGGATGATCCTGGTTCGATTGGAAATTGGAATAGAACTGTTACGGAAACGCCTGAGAGATCATGTCCTTGTTTAAGCAATTAAAGACACAAATGGAGAGAGTTTGCATTGACTAGTCAACTTAACTTTTGGGTGATCACGTTACCCTAATTTGCTGTTCCCCCATTTTGTCTACCCAATATTTTATTGGCCTATATAAATAATATCTATAAAGATCTTGGATGAAACTTTTTCATTGTTGCCAATGCTGGTTAATCATTTGCTTATTTTAATAAGCACTAACCTCACTTGCAGCTCACACAAATTTGTGGTTATTATTGGAAGATTTTGTTAAATAGGTTGCAACCTATTGTATCAAACTGGCTACACCCTAAAAATTAATTAAAATATCCCATGAATATAATAGTAATTTTTTGCACTATAGCATTGTTGGAAATCTTTAGATAACATGGTATTGCGTGTAGAGACTGACATAGACTGAGAAGGTCGAAAACAAAAGAACAAGGCTTTCTTTCTTTCTCTCTCTCGTTCATTTTCTCTCACTTGAAACATGCACACGGTACTCTGAAAGTTCTAACCCATATTTGGGAACACACTGGGACGATATTATAGCATATCTCTAGAAAGGTGATTCTTCTCACTCTCTCCAAAACACTATTTAAATACAACCATAGCCCTCTTCTTTCTCCAATGCATTACTTGCCTTAATTTCTTTCTCGTTCCCCAACATCACTGCCCTTGTACACACTCTACAATCCCATCTACATCACTAAATTAGTCTTCTCATATCGATAACCAATTGAAAATTATCACCCCTTACTAGCTATATTTCATATAACTGATTATTACCAACTCAATATTGGTGGTTAGGATTCACAATTAGACTTAAAAGTCGTTGATTTATATATATATAATATAAGATGTCTAGCAGGAGGTCACGGTCAAGGCAAACAAGTAGTTCCAGGAATATCACGGATGATCAGATCAATGATCTTGTCTCCAAGTTGCAACAGCTTCTTCCAGAGATTCGCGATAGGCGCTCTGACAAGGTTCCTCCTAATGCATACATATAACTTTTTTCTGAGTTTTACAAGATTCTGCCTCTTTCTGTGTTTAAGCACACTTTCACACAGACCTAACTGCTAGTTTTTCTTTAATTAAGCTTAATAATTTAGTAAACTATGATGCACAGATATTGGTATAAAACAGATAGGGTGTCACCTTTTAAGTATCAGTGCATCAGTGTTAGTATATTACTGGTTTTTGTTTTTATCATGGTTTTAAATTGCGGTTCCCATCGTAATTGTGGGCATTAGGGCTGTTGCGATGCTTGATGCTCATTGCAGTTATTGCTTTGTGAATTTATTTTTTGTTACTTTGCACTAAATATAATTTGACATGACTCATTTTAAACATTCTATATCTCTTGTTCTTCTTCTCAAATTTCACCTCTCCCTCGTTACAAGTTCATTCTCATTTTACTATGTATTTAGCTCTTCAAATTTCCTTAAAAATCTACTAAATGAAAAAATGGCAAAAAAATGAAAAACTAGTTGTATGAGAACTAAGAAGTAAGTTGCGGTGTGTTGTGGCATGATGCGATGCGGCTGTTTCACCTGTTGTGTTTCAACCGTTGCAGCGCTGCATTGCAGATTTTTCTGTAATTTTAAAAAATAATGCAATTGCGGTGTGATGCAGTTGCAGACACTGCCATCACAGCAATATTGCAGCCGCATCAGATGATGCAGTCAACACTTTGAAACTAGTTTCATTATGTTGCAAGTTAATTGCAAGAGCTGGTTTTGTCATTATTTTTTAGTACTTTAGTGAGTACTTCTTAAAATTTTGACTTAGTTTAGTTTAATTTTACAAAATTAACTTGTGAAGTGAAGATTATTTTTTTTTATGTACATTATTACATACATTATTTTAATTATATAACAAGTTGAGGTGAAATTTTCGACCGTAACTCACATAATCTTACCTAGATATTCTTAATTAGGAAAAAAACAGTGAGATAATTACCAACAAGAATGCATTCTTGGAACTTCTGAAATACTTCTTTTTTCAAATTAAATTTACATTTTCTTAATATTTGAACTCCGTCTCTCGCTTTTCTTAATTGCAAACCTGCCCAGCATTCGTTAGTTTTTTATCTATCTTAGGTTAATAAAAAGTAAAAAGAAAAACAAATCTATCATAAAAATGCTATTATACCTCAAATTATATATGTTGTGAATTTTGATATATATAGTAGAACTCTTTTAATAAAGTAAACTTTGAATGCATTCAGGTTTCAGCTTCCAAGGTGTTGCAAGAGACATGCAACTACATTAGAAGCTTACACAGGGAAGTTGATGACCTAAGCGAGCGGTTATCTGAGCTCTTGGCTACAACTGACACGGCACAAGCTGCAATAATTAGAAATTTACTAATGCAATAGATCGGTGCAGTAGTTTATCGTATTTAGCACTTCAGTACTTGTGAGCCGATACAGTAGTGTCGTGTATTTCTTATTCTCTTTTCGTTTCACTTTTTTTGTACTGGTTTTTGTCCACTAATATGCATGATTACTTCTTATGCATGATTACTTCCTATGCAAAGCCCAATTTCTTTAGATATTAAATAAAAGTTTCAGAGTTTGTGCTTTGCTAAATATATATTTTCTCTTTCTAAGCACACAGATATTATATGGACAATATATTTTTAATTTGTCTGAAATTTGACCTATCGGTTTTAATTATTTACCATAGGAAAATGCTCCCTATGATTTGGACCGTAATAGCCCCTTGTGAAGAAATGGATAAAGTAGCTGTAATGCTGGCTAAATAATGAATTAATTAGTAATGCTAACTCTTATATGCTGAAATTGACAAATGATTACCTTAAAAGATTCATTTATCCTAAAATCAGATCAGACATCCTATAAGGAATAGATCTTGTTCCAATTTTTTTTTTCAGAAGTATGAGTGTCATCCCTATCCTTTTATGTTAAGATTCTATCTCGGGTGAAGTATATGATATAATACATTAAAGGGGTCATGAACATCAAAAGTTTTTTATACAAGTAATTGGATACTCTTAATTAAAGTCTCAATCTTTAGCTTGAACATAAAATTATAATTAAAATATCACTTTACTTCAAAGTAAACAGATTCGACATATCAAATAAAATTTTTTTAAATAGTTCAAATTATATTAAATAAAAGGGATCATGAATTGTGTATCGTCTGAAAATAATAAATATATTACAATATATTACTTTAACAAGTAAATTTTAAAGTATTTTTATGTTTTTGATTTACTATATTTTTTACTTCTTATCATCTTCCCATAAATACATAACAGAAAAACTCAACTATCATTTTTTTATTAGCGGCGTAGTGATGCAAAATCAATTATTTTTCATGGTGAAAAGAGTGACACAGAGTTATTTCTGATTTATCAAAGTTTCACCACAATTTTTGTCTCCCAATACGATTTCATAGCGTATTTAAACATATCCAACATTAAATTATTTTTATAATAATTTAGACAACTAACTTTTGAAGGTAAGTTGAACTTACTTTGATCTCAATTTTAATATAGAGTTTAACTTTTATTCAGAGTCAATATAAAAAAATTTATATTGTGAAAAAAAATTAAACTTATTGTAGATATATAATTTTTAAAATAATTATTATAAAACTATCTTATAATACGTGTTAATTTATAATTGAATAATAATATAAAAAATTACAATACCAATATATTTAAATTAAATTATTCTCATATAATATTTAAATTAAATCAATTTTATAAAATCTTTCCTAAATCTTAATGCTAGATTTTATAAATTAAAACATCACAGGTATATAAAGAAAGTATCATTCACAAAACATATTCCTCTCATGCCCAGTTTAGGAAGGTTCCCACCAAGTTATCACAGAGAAAGAAAAGGAGACATATTAATGCTCTGCCATGATCATGAAGGTGCGTTCGAGTATTTAAGTTAGAGAACTTACCATAAATAGGATTTAATCACTATTCATATAAGTTCATGGAAGAAATTTCTATAATCCAGCTTAATATACACTCAACTCCTAATCTTGATCAAATCAATCGCTTCCTCTGGATTGAATTGTGTAGAATTTAAGTATATTTGATTTTTATGTAATCAAATAGACCATGACACAAACACAATATTCCAGCATTTCATAATATTTGTCACATCTAAGTTTAACCAAAATGTGTTTTGTAGGGTAGAACTGTGCTTACCTCTAACCACCACCAACCTTTTCATTCCAAAAAAGCAACAAATGCTATGAGGATTCTTTGCATTCTTACAAAATGAACACGAGTGATTGATCATTATTAGGTATGATTCTTCTTCTAAGAAAATTAGTCATTGAAGGAATGCTGTCAATTATTACCTTCCAACAAATGTATTGATTTTTTTGGATGCTATGCTTTTCCACATAATGTTTAATAACTTCCTGTTTGCCTGATCATCTTGCCTTTGAATGAGCCTAAAAACGGATTTTACAGAGTAGTTCCCGGATATGTCATGTGTATGATTGGTCTTCCATTAATATTTTCATTAAATTCTTTTTCGATTCAAATAAGTCTCTATGCCATGTTAGATTCCACTCCGAAAGATCATGTCTCCAGCTAAATTAAATGGAAGGATGTTTTCATGTTGCTGTCCCAACCCAATCCACCTAAAAAAGAATGTTTTTTCAGTCCCCTAATTTTTGGAGTAATTTTTTTTTCTTAAACATCCTTTCGTCTCATGTTTGTGTTTTCTATATATTTTGTCTAGATTATTATGCTATATCAATCCATTTTTAAAGATTTTTTTCTCTTCTTAGTCTTCACTACGTGGATTCCATTTTTCATTTTTTATCATTAAAATCATATTCTATAAAGACTCTTTATCAACTAACAGTCTCCATTTCTCCTTCTCTATAAGAGATAAGTTAAAAATTTCTAAATTCTTGACTCTTAGACCTCCCTTATTTTTCAACTTACACACCCTTTCCTAATTTACCCAAGCAACTTTTGCATCCTGTCACCTTTATCACAGAAGGCAAAAAGTACACTAGTAAACATGAGAATATGTGAAAATTAGTTAAATTTTTTAAAATAGAGTCAATTATTAATTATACATGTGTATGTCTTGCACCTAATAATGTTACTAATGCAAGAAGTTATTTCATATCTTGTCTCTTAGGGTTTAAACTAGTGCAAGAAAATTTATTCATACACTATCTTGCATTTAGGACTATTACTAGTACGAAAAGATGGATTCACAAGTTAGCATACATTTAGGGTTGTCACTAGTATAAGAAAATTCATTTTGGCTTGTGTTATCTATGAATATTTCACTTAAGAATGTTACTAGTGCGAGAAAGTAAATGTTTTAAAATTGTTACTAGTGCAAGAAAATGAATATAACACATAGGGTTGTTCGTAGTATAGAATTCATTCTTAGTTACTAGTATAAGAAAATTCATTTAGTCTTATTTGTTATGATGATTTGATACAAGTAGTGTCATAAGGCATAATGTTGCATTTCAATGTTTATATAAAGTATGTATGTCCTTCAATATTTATGTGTATGATTTTGCTTTAATTAATGGAGGTATTTTCATGACTATTATGCAAATCACATACACATTTCACATGTATTTTTATAAATAAATTAACAATAGTTTAATTAAAATTGAATCAATATAATAATTTCATTATGTACTAATACCACACATAATTTTTCCAACACCTAAAGTTACAAATCATAATATTTTTTTAATTAAACACAATTATTGTCCTAAAATAGGGGAGACATTTAAAATTTCTAATTTAATATCAAACCACTTTCTAAAACTCTTACAAATTTCTTAGGCACTATAGTATTAAATAAGAAACGGATTATTTTATCAAACCATAGATCGTCCAAAATATTTTTTTTTTCAAAATTTCTAATTAATAAGACAATATACTTAATTTTTAAAATAAATTTCATAGAAATATTTTTTAAGCACTTTTGACCACATCAAAAATTAGAGATGACCCCATGATTTTTCAAATATAGGTGTGATTCCAGTTTTCCAATTTTAGACACCAAAAAATTTATAAAATTTGAATTATCATTCTAAGCATATTCAACAACTTACAATTAAAGTTCAATTAAAAATTGAAGTCATGCTTAAAAAAATCTGAAAAAATTACCATTACTTTTAGAGACACTAAAAATCCTAAGGTATGTTTTTACACCAAAAAATTCATCTCAAAAATATTATTTAAAATTTTCAAACAACCACAATACATTCAAGCAATCCAACTGTTTTTTAAGTCTTGTCATATGCTCATTAAGTCTATGGAAAAATCCACAAGTCAACAGTTTAATCAACATCATAGTGAGCAGAAAAATAAGATATTTTAAATGAAAAAAATCCTCCATACCTTAGCCTCCAAATGTTAGAGAGAAACTGATTTCTTAAAAAGAAGAAAGATGAATAAGAGAAACTTGAGAAAAATAATAGATTATGATACTTTCTTTCTCCTTTCAAGACTTAAATAACACACAAACCCTCCTCACTTTCTCTCTTATCTCTCCTAGATTTAGGCTATCTTAATTTGTTTACTTGAACTCATACAAGGCTCAATTATTTAGGATTAAAGTTCGCTCTATTTTTTGGATCACTTATTTATTTAATTTTATCATTTTATATCAATAACAGATAAACTAATCTATCATAATTCATTTATTGTATAAAATTATTTTTCTAACACATAAATTAATTAATTAATACTTTTTAATGTTATTTTTAATAATTTTAATAATTATATTAATAATTTATTATTTTGACTCTTTTAACAACTAATTACATTAATTAATTGAGGGAAATAATTAATTTTTTTATCTAACTATATTAAACATGTATATTTCAAACGATGAAAATGAATTCACTAATTATCCACCATTAAAGTCAATTAAATAAATAAATCACATATAAGCATATATAATAATGTAAAATTCTCAAATGTTATAACATGTCATTTTTTACAAAAATAATTGAATTCTTTTTCATTTGTAACTATAAGTGAACTAAAAAGTAAATTACATTGGTAATAGTTATAATCGATCTAAAAGTTAATTTTTATATTAGTTATATTTATAAACGATCTAAAAAGTAAACTTTTTACATGCAGTGTTACCCAATGTAAAAATAATTATTTTTTATATCATTTGTATCTAAAATGGTTGTACAACTAAAGTAAAAAGTTATTTTTAATTAATTTAAAATTATTTTACGCACTAATTTTAATTATATGTCTATCCTCATTAAGTGTAATATTTTTAGGTGTCAATTTGGGTAGAAAATAATGAACTCATGTTTCAAATTCTTCGTTACTGATGAAATTATTTTTTTATAATAAAAATGTACGAAAAGTTTGAGAATTTCAGCAAAAGAAGATTAATAATTTTGCATAAAATTCATTATTGAGTTTTTTTTAGTGGTGGAAATATTGAAAAAAATAAAGGATTTTAAAAATTATTTTTAATAGGTAGAAATTGATAATTTTGCATGAAATTATAATAAAAATATCAACTAAATTGATTTGGATTCATTTGCTAAGAAAAAAATTACAACTAAAATTAGAATTCAAAAATTGAGATTCAGGATGAGAACGACAAATATTACTTAAAATGTGATCACCAAATTCCGCATTTATAGTATTTTTTATGCCTAACTTTAATATTTTAATATAAAAAGTTACGTCAACATTTATTAGATACATTCATAAAACTCACACTTATACTTATCATTTACTCTAACAAAATCAATTGACGCCCACGCGACTAGCCTTCGATGACGCCACAATTATGACAATACAAATTTGTTTCTTTCTTATTTAAAATTATTTTTTAAAATTAATGTATTATTTTTATTTTGTTTATCTGTTCATTTTGTTGTCTCTGAAATAGTGTTCATCTTTTTTGCTATGGTTGAGTTTGTTGTTTCTTTTTTAAAATTATTGAAAAAGAGACTGAAACAGACTTGTATGATTTTTTTGATTAAATTTATAAATGACTTCTTTTTGATAAGATGTAAACATAACTACATCTAAATTCTAATGTATGGTACACGTAAAAACTCAAATGCATTTTTCCTTCTAAGTCAGACTATACATGTTTTTTATTTTTTTTCTTTTAAATTCAAAGTGTATGTTCTTACATGAATTTTGACAATCATTTATTCTGATTTTATATATTAATTATTTTGAACTAATAAAAAACTTTTTGATAAATAGTCAATATCACCATTATAAATAGTAACATACAAGTCTATATAACATAGACAAGCAGGATGTCAGTGTGGGATGAACCAAATCCTAACCTGTAACGATGTTATAATTATGATAATAAAAATTTATTTGTTTTTTTTAAAATTTATTTTTTTAACTTGATGTATTATTTTAATTTATTTTCTCTATTCATCTTGTTTGTTGTTCTGAAAAAAAATTATTATCCTAAAAGATCTATGAGAAGAACAAGATAAAAATGGTTTAATAACCAAAAGTGATACATCTCGTGATTATATGAATGAAAAAATATATTTTAAAATTAAAAAGATAAAAATAATATTAAAATTTTTTAAAAATTAAAAGCAAACTTTAATTATAAATAAAAATACTTTATCATAATTTTATAATATTAAAAACTAAAAATATCATTATTCATAACTCATCATAACATATGATATTTAAAATTAAAATTAAAATAAAAAAAATATATCATATTTAAATTTATCGACACACTATAAAACTTATTGCATGATAGCATTTATTATAAATTCATGTTATTTTTTTAAACAAAAAATAGTTTATTTATTATATTATTGACTAGTTATTACATTTTAATCATCAATAAAAATTAAAATAATATAATTATATATATATCTATATATATATATATTATTTAATATATTATAATCATACATAAGTCGAACTTTGACAAACAAAATAAAAAATATCACTTTGTACATTTTGTTGTGATATATTGTTTTGTAGGACACTATCATGCTTATCGTGTCCAGTATAGTAGTTAGATCACATATTTCTTACTTTCTATTAGTCTACGTTATACATCATACATAATAATACAAAATTTATGTATTCATTTTATTTGAGGAGAAGGATGACCACTGCTTATGTGTTATCTATTTCCATCTTTATTAATAAAATCATTTTTATTAAAATTATTTAATTGTTTATGAAGTAATTTTTTTAAATATGTTTAACTATATTCTTTTCTTAATTATATTTTATATCTATTTTTTTTTAATATTAATAGAAAGTTATTTTTCTAAAAAAAATGTTACTTTAAAATTTTAAGAAATTTTATTATAATTTTGTAGAAAAAACACTTCTAGATTGTGAAATCCAAAAGTTCAAAAACACTTTTATTTTGAAATATGTTTTTTTTATTATTGTAACACAACATAAATCAACTTCTATTGAAAGAAGAATATCTTTAAAATAATTTTTAAATAAAATATATTTTTAAACATAAACAAACAGTCTAATTATTTTTAAGATATCTTATTATCATTAGGTGAGTCTTATGCAATATTTCTTTAAAAACGAAAATAAAATAGTAATGTAAAATGAACAAGATGAACTCATTACTTTAAGGATGTCAATAAGTTGATATATATATATATATATATAGATTGTAGAAAATTACATGAAGTTACTGGAAAAAATATTTCTTTAAATTGACCAAATAACTATTACAAGAAACCTTTACATTGATTTTAAAAAACATACTGTATTGATTCCACTATGATTATAGTATAAAGTGACGATTGATGTAGAATATGTCATTTCTATGTTGGTTCCTCTTACTAAATATAAAAAGGGTCACTTTCTATATCAATTAATGTCATACTTAATGTAGAAAGTATTTTTTTTACATGTAAAACGTGATTACTTTCTACATTATCCATGACAACTAATGTAGAAAGTGATTTTTTGCATCAATTAATGCAAAAATTAATATAGGATGTTGATTTTTTTAATATGTTATTTGTTTTAGATTGATCCTAACTTATAATTTTAATTAAATTTAGATATAGCAATTTCATAATCAATCATATACATAT
>JAMLFT010007755.1:0-14465 GCA_026544285.1 Pachyrhizus erosus | reverse complement strand
ATTAAATTATTTTTTATATATTCAAAATATAATTTATATATTTAAATATGTTTATTTATTATAATTTTTAATTATAATATAATTTTTATATTGAAAATATTTATTTATTATAACTAATAATTATATTAAAAAAAATCATGCTAATTTAATGATCAAATTAAAATACTAGTTAAAAATAAATTGTGAAGAGTTAACTATGCTTATGAGATAAAATAATTATTTTCTTAATCATTAATTGGAATTTTTGATTTGTGTTTTTATAAAGATTGTTTAGAGTATTTTAAGTATCTTTCATGAAAAAAATAAGTATAATAGGCCTTTTAATTATGATTATATTGTGATAAATTACTTTTAAAATAGTTTAATCTATTTGAATATAAAAATATTCAAAATTTAAATTATTTGAGAAGTTAATAAAAAAATAAAATAATCACATGTGATAAATGAAAGAAAAAACAATGAAAAAATAATAGAAAAAACTATATTTTAGATAAATAAAAGTATCCTTTTGAAGTTTAAAAACTGCATGTCCTGCTTGTTTATTGAGAAGTTCTTAATATCTTTTATAGTAATTTTACATTAAAAAAAGTACTTTTACATGATATATCCAAATAACTTAAAGTGATTTTTGTAAAAATTAGATAAAAAGGTTAATGATTTATCTCTTCCCCATATTGACATACTTGTGATTGAGTTGTAAAATTATGTATATAAGAGCTAATTTAGATAGGAAAAATTAGTATGTAAAATTTCATAAATTAAAGAATTTGAGTTAAAAATATCTTATATGTTTATTCTCATTAATTTACTTAAATTTTTTTATTTTTAATCAAATAATTAATTATATTATTTTATGTCATTTTATTTTTATCAACTAATTTATCAATTAATCTTATCAAATACTTTCAATTTAATAAACTAGCTTATAAGCTTTCAACTGTTTAACTCGCTTATAAGATTCAACTAATTTTATCAAATATAATAAACATTTTGTAGTTTGTAAAACAAAACCAAGATGACACTATAAATTATTCAATAATCTCATTTAATATTAAAGACTTATTTTATGAATTTTTTTATTGATCGACAAATATTCAAAAATCTTCCTATATTATTAAGATATGTTTAATACGCATTTCAATACAACAAAGAGAGAACGATATAGAATAAATATTCAAATTATAGAATAATTTTTTTTATCTTATGTCATGTTTGGTCAATAATGAATCATACAAATATAATTATACAAAATTTATTATAATATCCATCAATGTTATTATTATATATTTTACTTTCTCTAATTCTTTTTATAAGAAATTTTAAACAACACACACCAATAAAAATAATAAATTAAGTTAATTTATTAATTTTTAAAAAAATATTATTAATCTATCAATTTTACCTTAACTAATCATCTTCAAATTGTAATGCATCACTACTAAATAATTTTTTCAATAATAAAAATACATATATTTATAATCTTTGATAGAAGTACATAAGAAAAAAATTATAAAATATCTTATATTAAGAATAAGTTTATTAAAAATTATCTCAAATAAAAAGAATAAAAAAGAATAATAAATATTCTTGACAAAAGAAGTTGATCCAACCGTCAACAAAGATAAAGCGCGAAAGTAGGAGTCGCAGACCAATATCCAATTGCACGGAGAGATCAGTTAAGTCCATTTATGAGGGAACGGTCAAATTAAGGGAGAGGTCAGTTATCATTAGTAAATCAGTATATAGTATAGCTAGGTCACTGGTACAAAAACCCAGTCCCCCTCCCAAACACTACTCGTTCAATACAACATGTACGTGCAACAACTGCATCACCCAAATATATTTCAGGTGAGAATTTAATCAAGATACCTGAGTCACAAATCAATCTAAAACTTACAAGTTCAACTGTCACAATCATCCTTAAGTTTTGCAGAAAATTGTAAAAAGAAAAGCATGATAGTTTGCAAGGAAAATGTATTCTTAAATTTGAGACATCTAATAACTCGAGATTGGTAAGCTAGCAAGATCAACAGTATCCGCAATTCACAAATCACAAGGCACTAATAGAGTACAAGACAACCAAACCATGTTAATCGTTTTCCCACAAACTGTCTTAGATATCAGATATCCACTACTTAGCAATTTATTTGAATGTTTGATAACATTGACATCGGTCGTGGGAATCAGATCACATTTGCTAGCGCTTTCAAAGAGGAAATATAGAATTGTGTAAATACTTGAACAAGCTCATTTTCGTCCCGACCCAAAAAAAGATTAAATAAATAAAACAGCATAAATTTAACATATCTGTTTTTCTCCAGCAGCCCAAATATCCATAACATAAATCTGCAAGAGTTTTTATCCTTCCCTAGGTAACTAGAAGTGCCTTTCTCTGGCAGATTGAAGGACTATTACATTTTTAGTTGACTTTCCCTAAAAAAGATAACTCCAGTCACATAGCCAGCTCTCTATCCAATCCGTGTAATCTTCCTCCTATTGTCTACATGAAGCTAAAGAATGCAAATATACAAATCAACACCTTGAATTCTCAATGTCTAACTACATCATTCCCTCGGTAGAGTAAATAGTTTAAGACAAAAATGATCACCTGCAAATCTGGAGTAGTAATAGTACTCCATTCCTTTTCGCTTAGGTCCACGGCAGTTCATTACTGCAGAGTTGAAGAACGATTAGCCCAATGCCATAACTTTGGCTCAAGATACTGTAGAATTTGCATCCGTCTCTGTTTTCTCTAATTCGTTGTTCATAATATTTAAAATATCATTTGGGGGACATTTGTCTGCAGGGTTCTGTGCAGATGTTTGGCAGAAGCATTCAGGCCAAGAATTAGTATAGAAAGACTCAGGAGAAACACGCTTATGAGGTTCTCCAAAGTTTGTTTTGAGCATGACTTTCCTAACAGCTTCCTCAAAACCATCCGTCCGCCCATTCTCCCTATCAATGAAGATAGGGGCAAGAGATTTTCTATCAGGTCTGATAGTAGTCCGGAAGCCATAATAAAGACGATGTCCCAGGAGATTGTTGGCAAAGTTGCTCGGGCCATCATAAGTTGGCATGAAAATGTCAGAAAGAAGACAGACCATGTAATCCACAGCAGAACCTGCCAATCCCCTAGTATTTTCAACAAGCTCTTCAGAGTGTTCCACAGAAGAATGATTCTCAAGTCGAGGAAACAAACTTCGAAATGGCTTCATAAATCGATCCCCACCAAACAATTCACCAGCTGCAAGATATATCCTGGTAGAATTGTCAAAACCCAATGCACGCAAAATAAGACCAACCTGCAATCAGAAACGCATAAACGAACATCCAATTGAAACATTGGAATCATATCATAATCATAATCTTTAATAAATTTGAAATTTGTTATCACCAGCAGCATGTAAAGGTTAATCCATTTACCAGAACCTGAGAAACAAATTAAAGAACAATGAAAACAAAACTAATTTTTACCTCTTCAGGAGTCAACGGGCATTTCCCAATAGCCCTTCTTTCATTATAGACAAGCCTTTTAGGTGCAAAATTTTCTTCTCGATACTTCTTCAAAATCTTTTGCTCCTCAGGTGTAAATATATCAAAGCATCTACAATCACATTCATATTCAACATCAGTAATTTAGAAAAAGAAGCATTCCATTCTGTTTTGGGGGACTAAATTTAGTTCCTTAAATTTACTTTGAGGGACTAAAATGCAAATTTGAGAGACTAAAAACATATTTAAGCTTTTTAGAATTATCTGCACCCAGTCCACCATTCATCAGATGCTCGATAGCAATTCAAAGGAGGAAGCATGATACACTAGTGCCATACTGCCATCTGTTTCAACTGTGTGAAAAATAGCCAGTTTGAAAAAATGTCCTACTTAATTGGGATGGAATTGGGTTAAAGCCTCCTCCTTATCACAAGATTACAGAAAAATATTTTAAGTACAAAAAAGTTGAGAAAAGCTGTAGACCAACTATCTAAGACCGGTGACCAAATCTAATGGACAGACAAAAAGTGCCGACCAATTTAGAATTTTTTGTAAATAGTTCTAATACAAGTTGACCACCTCCCGACAGACGTTCACTCATTACACCATTTGTTATAAAGTCAACTTGCTTCAACCCACCCCTCAACAACACCATCTCTCCCTCACAGAACATTGCCTCAAAATTAACCAAAAGAGTGAAAATATCACAAATTATAATTTATTTATATCCATACAGCTGGAGCTGGGATCTACAGGGAAAAAGAAGAATAAAGAAACTAAGCTATTCAACACCATGTTTATAAGAAATCAGCTCAATTTAACAGGCTGCAAGAATAAAACCAAAGCTACGGTGCCAGAATTTCTAGAAAATTAATTCACTGTTCAAACGAGATTGCCACAACTCATTGATTCAACTTATTTTGAAGAAATAATTGTGTTTTTTTCAATTTTCTGAGAGTACTAAAAAAAAAGCGATTATTTCTCCAAAAATAAGCAATTCCAAGCATAAACTAAATGTTTCCTTATTAGAAATAACAAAGGTTTGATTGCACTTTTGGTCCCTTAAGTATCGTGATTGTGCAATTTTAGTTTTCTAAGTATTGCAATCGTGCAATTTTTATTTTTAGATATTACAATTCTGCAATTTTAGTTATCTAAATATTACAATTGTACAATTTTAGTCATCAAAAAATATTTTCTCAATTATGAAATTTGAGGACTAAAATTGTACAATTGCAATATCTCAAGAACTAAAATCGCACTATTGCAAAACTTGAGGAACTAAAATCATATAATTGAAATTTGAGAAACTAAAATCACACATTTACGATACTTGGGAGACCCAATTGGCACAATTGTAATCTGAAAGATTAAAATTGCACAATTGTGATATTTAAGGAACCAAAAGTGCAATTAAGCCAATATGAAACAAACCAGTAAGGCAAATATGTACATAACTAGCCATGTATCATATATACATACGCATCTGGCTTCTGACAATGATAACAAGGAAAATCCCACACTTTTGATCTATGGTTTTTCATAAGCTTTGGCATAAACATCCATCACTTTAAATCAAATATAAACATGCAATTAACTCTTGATATGGTAGGACATAAAACAACAATTACACTATTTATATCCCATTTAAAGTCAATAGACATATAAACATAATTGTCCAGTCCAACCCAGATAACTTACCCAGCAAATGACAGCATATCCATCTCAAATCGAAGATGTATGGACATGAAGGGACCTTGTGCACGTAACTTATCAACTATTGATTGACTTAGCTTCATGATATGTGGCTTGAATCTTAAAGCATGATAGTTGACTCTACACCTCAACCTTTGGTACTCAGGATTGTCAATTTCTTCAGCTAAGCGATGTGAAAAGGGAGTAAGATAGATGGCACCATGTTCCTTCATTTTCTTCAGAGCATCAGTGGTATACCAACTTATAGGAGCATCTCTAGGAGGACGAAGCTGTGTCAAAATAACATTAGAACATATTATCCAGAAAGATGGAATAATTTCAAACTACTTATTGATGACCAAATTATCGTAGTCTACCTGAAATGACTTTATTTTCTTCTTTTTTCCATTTTTCTGATTTTCTGGAATGCTTTCAACAATCTTCACGTCATACCTCAGCGTTTTGATGAAATGCTCAACATCATAGATACCATGGAAACCGCTGCATGTAATAAAGAAAAAGGCACCTATTTAGTGTAGTGTGACTATGGTTCATCACAAATTAAGAATCAATTAAAACACTCTATCCTATACTAGAAAGGGGGTTCCCCATTTGGTATCTTTCCTACTTTTCCAAAAAGTCCATTGGGGAAGCTCTTTCAAGGGAAATAATCGATTGCTTTTCAAAAACTCTCTCAAGAGGCTGCCAAAAATAAGTGAATGCATGCTGCAGTTCAGAAGTCAGATAATAATTAAAAGTTAAGACAGTTACCTGTCGTCATGCCAAAAGGAGTTCGCATCCAACTCGGGTAGCACTAGTGTAGCATTCATGATTCGCGCAGCAAGAACCGCATTAGAGATCTACAGCATTGGAATACAAATTTATCAGTATATCAATATCAACGTGTATATATATATATACAGAATGGCACCACCATACACATAGCTTAGTAAGCAGACACAATGCAAATACTAAGCGGTTTCAGTGAATGCACTAAACCAAAAAATACAACACATAATCCCCTCAACTCATAAAAGTCTACTGCAGTTTACAGTGAGAGCAAAAAAGTACAAACCGCACTGCGCTGCTGATTCAGTCCACCGTTACATCGAACACGCAAATAGCCATTGCTCTCAATCGGAGGAGCTGAGACAAAACACAAAACAGAGCATCAGAAAGCTCTACAGCGTTACATTCAGATGAAAATTCTTGCATTAGAAACAGTCTGTAACTACAAGAATAGATAGATACGGGGCCAATGAGTTCGCGGAGCAGACGACGGCCGCCAACCGCCGGAATCAGCGTTGCTCCAAAGCTCTTCTAAACGGATCTGTTCAAAATCCAACGAAAAACGAAAACAAATCGCTCAATTACATGAAATAAGTACGAATTTCATTTCACAAAAAAAAATGTATAAAGATTCCGAACGAATTTTCTTCGATTTGCTTAAATTACGTTCAGCGAGCAACGAATCTGAACTGAAGAATTTGCACGAACCTCGGAGCGATAGCTGGATTGAACATTGGAATTTCCTGTTGAGGACAAGAACAATGAGAGAGTGCAGATCAAGAGCACCACAGCAGCAATGGACAACTTCACAATCATTCCTTTGAATCCTGAGCCTCCGCTGTGCCTCCCATGCTGCCTGTGAAAGCCAGCTCTATAAACAACAACACTTCGACGTTTTAAGAGTCAAATCGAAATCGAATTTAAAATCAAACTCCAACCCTTATTTCAACCGTACCTCCTCATGATTAAGGTTAAATGACTCTATTCTTCTTATTCTGCGGATTCAGAGCTTCGATTTTACGCTTCAGTGGTGAAGTAGGGATTTGAATAGTGGTTGCGGCTGAGAGTGTAATAAATAGACGCCCTGTCGGCGATCTGTGAAGTGACAGTTGCCGGTGGATATGTGGTGGTGGTGGGAGAAGGAACGTGAAATGTAATCACCGTCATTGAAATATTTACGGAAAATGGCTTGGACTAATCGATTGTGGACAGGGTATGGGCTTCTGGGTGGGTTTGGAAAATGGGCTACAGTTTGGGCTTTAACTAGTTCATTGGGTCAATGAAGAGAAAAAAGAGTAGATCTTGAGAGAAGTATCACAAAATAAATTTGGAATCATTGAAAGATACCAAACATCTGCCTCTTTATATGTCTCATTCTCTGTTTTCCTAATTAAAATATAAAATCCAAAAAAAAATTAAGAAAAAAGATATAACTATTTAAAAGAGAATTGATAAAAAAAAAATGAATTGCATGAGTTTGTAAACAAGTCTTTACATCAACAATGGAATTTAGACTCGTGTTTGTGAGACATGAGTTGGACCCTTACCAACTGTACTGACTTGAAAAGAAAAAAAAAAAGTGTTAACTTGAAAAGAGAAAGAAATAAGTAGTGTGTCTTTTTTTTTATTCATAAAAATTTAACTTAGTTATAATTTTTTTATTATAATTTACGTACATTACTTAACCAATTAAGTTAAAACTTTAATATTATATTGTGTTACTTTTAAATTAAATAACAGGAACAAAAAGACATGCAAATGGACAAGTGATATTAATTATTCATTATTTATTGTATGAGGTGTATGTTTAATACCATTAGAAATGGGGAAAATATAATTTTTAAAAAATAATAAAAAGTTAAGTGATGATATTATTTTTTTTATTTTAAGCTCTCAATTGTCAAAAGTTAAATTTAATTTCAGTTATTTTTATTCAAGTTAAATAAACTATTTATTTAAAGAAATAAGGTTCATTAACCTTTTTTTTTTTTTTTTTATTTCATGATACTTTAACATGTGTTCTTTAAGAAAGATCATACTTTTTTTTTTTACTTCAAACTTTGATTAAGTAATAATTGTTACTAATCTTCTTATTTATTTTTACTTTTTTGTAACTATTGATATTTATTTTATTATATTTTACTTTTACTAAACATCTCGTGTTATTATATAGTACGATATAATTTTAGTTATAAAGTTAGTATAGAAAAAGGATGACTGAAATTGTGGATAGAGTGTTATTGACTATTGGTGGTTAAAGCTTTCACTAATGTAAAATTGGATTCTTAGAAATTAAGAAATATATAGATTAATTGCATAGTTAAATAAAATAAAAATGAAATTTTTATTTGGTTATATTTTTAGAAAAAACAATACTTGTGCAGATAAACTTATCTCTCGTGTTACTGTTACAAAATAAAGGCCTTGTTAGTGGGATTCAATCCCAAGTTTCATGTCAACAAATTTTCATTTAAGACAAGTTATCGAGTGAGAAACTTTATTGTGTGTCCCATCGTGGAAAAATTAATTTAAATCGTTAAATTAGTTTATGTTTAAATGGATGATTGTTTTTTTTTTCTCATTAACAATCATATTTCCAATTTTGTCCATCCCTTCTTTCTCACCCGTAATCTCCATCCAAAATTTTTCCACTGTTGGTTCCTCCTTTACCAACAAGTGTCACCGTTAAACAAATCAAAGGACAAGTATGCTAATGAGGGTTTTGCAAGATTCCACTACATCAATTTCTTATCTCAAAATTAGAAGTTGAAACATTCTCATTGAATCTTTAAAGGTTAACAAGTAAATAATAATTGTTCAAACAACTTTTACCATATTTGATTACCTAACCACAAAATCAGAGTTCCATTCATATGTGTTTATTTTGTTTTAGCAAATTTGGATAGGGTACTCATTACAACATTGAAGATTGAATCAGAATAAACTTTGCATGTACTTTAATAATCATGATGTATTTTGTGCTTGTTTTTAATCAATTAACAACACATTTGCTAAAAGAAACACAAAAAGCAATAAATCACTTTAACAAATTCTCTAAATTAAACTAAAAATACTTTGAAATTAATGTCAAACTTGGCATAAAGGGTCGATAAAGAGGTGATGTTAATAAATGTGACAGAGAATGTGTTGGATCACAATAAGGTTTGTTGTCAAGACCTAATGTGATCCAACAGTGGAGGACGACGATGCATGAAGAGTGTCGAAGATCGAGTAAATACAATGACGACGATTGTTTGCAAAAGAAAATTCCAACTCAATTATTGACTTGCATGCAAATTGAGTGGGAGACCTAACAAAATCTCACATCCCATAACTCGTCTTCATTTCAAGTAGATGTGATATCTTATGAGTTTGATCAATGTTCACTTATGTTTTTTGTACATAATGATCTTCTTTTCTTTAATTAATAATACATCGCTAGTATGTTGCAAATAATGAATAGTGCCAACTTAGTTAGAATTTATTTATTTATTGTGATATATTTGCATGTCATTATTTTTGCTTAAAAAATGCGTGTTTAATTTAATTTACTTTAAAAAATTAATTTTACTAGTTTTCTAAAAACTTAAAATTTGAACTTTTTGCTTTAATTCAACTCTTTAAGTTTAACACGTTCCACTTTAGTCAATCAAAATATTTTTATGAAACCAAGTTTTCTATCAATTTAACATATTAATTTGATGAATTTATTAACATTACATGATAGACTATTAGATATGTCACGTTATATGAACATTTGAGGCATTAATCAAAATTAACATTAATAATACAAAAAATTGACAAGAAAATTATTTTAATATGAGACATTTAAAAAATAATAATTTAGTATACAAAATTGAAGTAAAAATTTGGACAAAAACTAAACTTACATTTTAACCATTTTTATCGAAATACTAGAGTGTTATTAGAATAAACAATAACTCATCCGTGGCCAGACAAGGAAAGTTCGCGTCCAAATCAAAATCATTTAAAAGAAGACAGAATTTAAGCGAAACAATTGAGGCGGTTTTAGCATTATTCATTAATTAAAATTAAATTTCATCTTAATAATTAAGAGTAGCATTTAATGTGGAACTATTTTGTACGATCATAAAGATGAAACTTAAATTTCAATTGAAAAATGAAAAATAATGTTAAAGATTAAACGTACCACCGTTAAAATTTTGGTATCGCATGAAGGTGTGTTCCATCTCTGCAACACCTCTGGGCCATGGGCATGCAACGTGTCGACCATAGAACGGATCCAGGTCCTTTTCACACGACACAAACGAATGGTTAACTAGGTTACAAGCTGGAATAGCCACTGGGGTTCTGAAACGTGGCCAGATAACTGTGTCTTTGAGTGGACCTAGAAGGTAATAACCTCCTATGCCCAACATCTAGTCATCTAGTTCTAGTGTAATATTATTATAAATTTTCATAAAGCAGAAAGTTGAAAACTTGACTTGATTGAATTGACCCCGTGTCTGTAAAATGGGAATCCACAAACGAACGTAAACTAACCGCAATGTGAAATGGGAAGCATGGCCTGAAAATTTCGATGGCTATGATTATTGAAAACGAAGCTTATGGTAAAAATCCTATGCATGCTGCTCGACACGTGTATCGCCCTTTTCTTTTCATAAATTATCTTCATAGCCAGTACAATTGCTTGACGTTGCCTTCACAACAACCATACACACTCATTTTGATTTGGCGCAGTAAAAAATAAATGATACTGTATATAGTTGCTGAAATATGCACTATATATCCTGTGTTCAATTTCTATTGAAACGGTTCAAATTGAGCCACACTTAAAAAAAAAAAAAACGTAAAATTATAACTCTCTCTCTCTCTCTCTCTCCATATATGTCAATGTAAAAAAATTATATTATTATTTGTTAACTTATAAAAAATTATTTCATAATATTTTAACTTACACTACCCGTTTACGATATATGGAGGTCTATTTTACTATTCTTCAGTATCCAATATCAAGAGCAGATATAAGGCACAAAAAGGGTTGTCAATGTGAAAATAGAGGAAGCGTGTGGAATGGTTGTGGCCAATATTAAGTATGCTGTCTCTTACGCATGTGCATGTACCTTTCTGTTTATCCTTTATTATCTGCAATATAAAGAGAGAAAGAGACCGTAACATAAAGCAGCAAAGAGAGAGAGAGAGATCGAGGAAGCATGGGAAGAGGGAAGGTGGTTCTGGAGAGAATACAGAACAAGATCAATCGCCAAGTAACCTTCTCAAAGCGCAGAAATGGTTTACTGAAGAAAGCCTTTGAATTATCTGTTTTATGCGATGCTGAAATCGCTCTTATCATCTTCTCCAGCCGTGGCAAGCTTTTTCAGTACAGTAGCACTGAGTAATTTTCTTCTATCTCTCTCATCTTAATTTAATATATATATATATATATAATTTTTGTGCGTTTAAGTTTAAACTGTATTTTTTATTGATTATATATTCCCAGATTTGTTTTTCAACGTATTGTTGCTTGGTTTTGGTTTTAGTTGTTTTAGAGTATTATATATAACTTACTTAGTAAATCCCTGAAACCTGTGAAGGGTTTCCGATTATTATCTTCTATTAATTGGGGTACAGGGATCGTCGCTAGGGTTTTCTACTTCTTCATCCTCCCCCTTTCCCCTTCTAATTATTATTAACACGAAAAAGATAATATCCTCTAAGTATTATTGATACGAACACTACATATCTATCTGATTTTTCTCATATGATTTAAGAGAATGGACCGTGGGGTATAGAGTAATTTTTTTTATGATTAATTGTGTTTGTACGTCTAAAAGAAAGCAATTCCATTTTTCTTTTTTTTCTTTTTTTCATCCATAAATCAATATTCTTGCAAATTTATTTGAAATATTCTTACATATGAATGTAATTCAACTACACACAAACATCTATGGTCTTATATTTAAAGATTTATAACCCTTTTTTTCTGCGATTTGAAATCATGATAATTTAAATAATTATAGTTAAAATCAATTCCGGTATATATGTTCTCATCATCTCATATATTTGAGGATTATCCCCTCTTTCTCAATTTTCATGCATGCCGTTTCGTTATACTATTTGTCGTGTGATAAATCATGCTTGCCATATTAAGAATTATAAAAGAGATGTTATTTCAGCTGAACAAAACCGACCTTAATTAGTAATTTAAAAGTAGCATGTAAATTAGTCACTTGAAGAAAATATCAACTTTCGATGGAACCCCATGTGTAATTGTCATGAAAAGAATGCACTGGGAGCTAGAAATAGTATTTTCATATTAAAATAAACTTTTTACACATGTAACTAGGTAGCTGTGCAGATCTACTTGTTCCTTTTAATTAAAAAAATTATTCAGAGTATTCTTTGTTTGAATTAGGGCATGATTGGTTAATGATTAAAAAAATAGGTACTTTTAACTGTTAAACGTATTCTTGAAGAATAAATTTAATTTTTTAATATACTTAATTATTTTTAAAAGTATTTTTGTATAATAAAATTTTATTTGAGAATTGAGTTTTATAAAAATAAGACTTGAGTTGTTTTTAAAGATTCTTTAATTTTATTTTACAAACTTTAACTCAAACATATACTTAGCTATGTCGATTTTGGTAGGTTGATTATTTTGTTCATAAAAAAAGCAATGAAATTACAGTTTTAATATTTTAATCAATTTTTTTTTCAAGACCAAATCAATTATAAAAATTAGTTTGGATTGACTGATCCAAGTCAGTTAGATCAAGAACTGATGACATAATCAATTTGAGTTACACATTGGATTAAATATATCATTAACACAACTTGAATTAGCTTAATTTAGGTTGACTTGGTTAATTTATTGGTTGATTCGATGAATTGATTTGATTGAACTAATGAATCAATCTAATTAAATTGATTGAACTAATATTTATTATTTTTTTAGAAATATATAAATTTTAATAAAAAATACAACAAAATAAAATTTAATAATCAAACTCAAAACTTCAAAATTATTTAATAGATCAATTTATTATTTGATCATTATAATTAATTAGTAAATTTATAACATATATAATATATATATTTATATTATGCATACTGATTTATGTTATTCAATTATTAATCTATTGATTCAACCAATAATCTATCCTCAAGTATCTTAATTAAGTTGACAATCAGTTTAATTTGTAAAACTCAGACATAAAATATGATAATATTTAAATATTTTACTATTTTAAACACTTCATCAATACTTCTTAGTTTTTTTTTTCTATTACATCATATCACATACCACACATGCCATACCTTTTTTTTTTCTTCCTTCTCTCCTCACTAGGTTATAAATTAACATTATGAGTGAGATAAATAGGTCGTTCGTGTAGGTGAAGGCTCTTTTGTTTGGACGTGGAGTAGCTGCTAACTGTAGGCACAACTTCCCCCACCCACACAGTTTCCTTTTTTTTTACCCTTTTAACCTTAAGGGTTGTTTCTTAACTGGCCCGTTCATAAACATAAAGTAATCTTTCAACACTAATTCATGTTTTGTTTTAAGATTAGCAGTTAAAACAGGAGGGAAGCAACTGCAAAACTCTTAATTGATTCTTTATATAATAATTATCCTCAAACTTCTTAACAAAAAAACTGAATTTCAACTAAATATTCTTTTAGTATATACTTAATTTATGTTAAGGTTTCATGCTCAAATATTTTAGAGAGCATATAAGATTAGAATTATCAAAGAGGTCGTGATATAAGGATACAATAGGTGCAGCATGCAAGAAAAAACGGAAAATAAAAATACCATAGATGGAATCATCTGGCTAACCTGATCGAGCTTGCTTATCTACAAGTCAATATTGCACCATTTTCACCACTTAATTACTTTAGGATACTAACTATCCTACACCCAACTAAAGGGCCCAGACGAAAGTGGATTTGTCCTAACAATAATTATTAAAATTAAAAATAAAACAGAAAATGACTCTTTTTTTTTTTTTTTTTTTACCGAATCAAAAGGCCTAAACTAACAACATTGGGATGTGGGGAATATTATTGAATTTCATTGCTAAAATATCTGTTTTATCACTTTTTCCATTATCAGGCTTAACTTGGGCTAGAACGCTCTGTAAGTGATATGACCTCTATTAATTTTTCATCATAAGCTGATTTTTCTTGTTTCTTCTTATATAGCAATGAACCGATTAATCACATCACAGTTTTTATCTAAACAAAACAGCTTTTAAACTCAGTTAAAGTTGACATAACTCATGCATATATAATAACTTTATTATTTATGGTTTTCTGAAATATATACCGTTCCAAGATATATTTGTTATATTATCTACTTCTGAATTTGCCTTTTGAAAATACATGCTGTTATTAAAATTAAGGTCTAAGTAAATTTTTAACTTTATAAAATAGATTTATTTTTTCATTTTAATTTTTTAGAGTTTATTTTTCATTTTTTTAAATTTTAAATTTTTTATTCTATT
>JAMLFT010007754.1:0-14466 GCA_026544285.1 Pachyrhizus erosus | reverse complement strand
ATAATCATCAAAAATACAATTGAGTTTGAATTGATTACATTCAATCCCTCAAGGAGGGAATTAGCCGCTCATGGTAGTCGTCTCTGCTTCAGAATAGGTTTTCTTCCGTCCAAGATATCCAGATACTTTTCCTCTCTCCTATTTAAACTTTTTTTCCGTACTGACCTAAGTGATTTTTCGTTTGAGCTAGATATTTTCGCTCAAGCGAAAGGTACATAAAATTGAGAAAGGGATATCTCGCTCAAGCGAGACATGGCTCGCTCAAACGAGATTCTCTGTTTAGAACTCCTGCTCTCTGGATGATTTTCGCTCAAGCGATATATTTTTGCTTAAGCGAGAATACTTGGGCGAGAAGGCCGCCTGGGCGAATTTTGCTTCAGATCTTCTGGCCAGTCTCGCTCAAGCGAGAATGGTTCGCTTGAGCGAGATTTTTCTGGAATTCTTTTTCTCCTCAGCTACCTGAAATTCAAATAAAAATTGGGATTAAACATCAAATCTTGTTTCTAAACTCAAAACATGTATTTTTAATAAATATAGTCCCAAATTAGAAAATAGTTGCTAATTTCCACAATAATAAAGCCCAAAAGACACAAATAAATATATTAAAAGTTGACACTTATCAATCTTACATGAGATTAGAATCCAAATTTTTCCTATGAAGAACAAATCTAATTATATTAGTGTATATGATGGACTTTTTTTTGTATAGTACTAATCGATAGGACCTCATTGGTAAGTGCTTCAAGATCTTGTACATTAACCCATCATTGTGGACCCGAATCACTAGCAGATATAGATCTAGAAACAAAACATACCTCAAAGGAGAAGGGTTTGCTACAAAGGACAAGGAGGAGGGTCGCCACCACATTTGTCATTGCTGCCACATTTGTTGTTACAGAGGAAGAGAACAAAGGAGGAGGTTTAGATCCACTTTACCACATATTCTTTGTTTTCCTTTCCTCTTTAATCAATTACTAAAAACCTTGCACGTAAGCCCGCAAGTATACTCACTTAGCCTATCAAGCTAAATGGGACAGGTAAAATAACTCGCATTTTAAACTTGTTTCAAAATTGAGAGCTCGTACACGCAAGAGTTGTGGGCTATGCAGGCTACCTATGAACCTTCATCCATTTATCCATCTCTAAAATTAATCAGTGGATCATTTAATAGAAATTAGTAGTAAAAATTAAATTTTAAATGAACATTTATTATTAAGTATTAGAGAAAGGCAATGAATTTTAATCATTAACTAGAACGTAGACCTATGGATCCCACAGATGAATTGTATATGGTATAATTTTTTATTTTATACAAAAATATATTAAATATTTTGTTAAATTTTATATTATTAAAAAAATAAAATCAATTAGAATTTTTATAGTAATACGTTTATTATAGATCAACAACATGTCAACAATATATGATTTTATGTATTAATAAACTAATAAACAAAAATAATAGAAGATTATTGAATGCACTTATTTTCAATATAATTAGAAATTTGAATTTCAAGGTATTATCTTTTGAGATTAAAAAAGTGTTTATAGACAAATTAAATTATGTAACAAATATCAAATAAAAATATAAAAAATAATTTTAACTAAAAAAACTTGCAAAAATTTTCATTAAAATCATTGTATAAACTTCATTAGTTTAATATATTGTAAATATATAATATAAATTTAAGAACACATATTTGAATTATTAGATGTTAATACAATCATATCAAATATCACATTAATTTATATTAAATTTGTAGATAACTTATGTGTAGGAGAGATATTTTTATTAATTTGAAAGATAAACTTATATTAAACTTTAAAAAACAACTTAATATTTACATTATAATTTAATTAAAAATTTATTGTCTTTTCATATAATAAATAATATAAATAATTTATTAAATAATTACCTGCTTTATTTTTAAAAGATACATATACATGAGATAATTAAAAATGATACTTATCACTTGTGTAATAGCATATTACAATTCATATTTTCAAGCTCAAACTGGGAATACATTTTAAAAAGTAATGACATTTTTGGATATTCTAATTATGACTGCAAAAAAATGTTTTTATTTTATAAAAAAAAATACATATAATATTCATTGTAGTGGTCTTTGTTATTAAAGAAGAAAGATAAAAAAGGTTATTAAAACATGATAAAAATAAATATATAAGAATTTAAAAAACAAACAACATATAAATTAGTAAATTTGTATCGGTAAGCATAAAAGAAAGAAAAAAAGGGATGTATAAGCAATGTTTATTTGTCTATATGAAATAAATATTTAAAACAATATTTGTTTTAGAGACAATTTTATTTGAATTTATTTTTCTTTAAATAAATATAATATAAAATATGGGTAGAAGGAAGATAAAGAATGTTATGTTTTATATAATAAAAAATAATAGGCTAAATGAATTTAAAATAGTGCATTAAATATTTAAATAAGAACAATTATGAATTTGTAATAATTGGTGTAAATATTTATGAAGTAATTACTAGTTTCCAATTTAAAGTATTTGAAAATGTTTTCAAACTTTTATTTTATCATTAAATAAAAATAAAATTGATTTTTTTAATTACATAAGAGAATAAATTATAATTAATTTCATATTTTCAAATATGATTTAATAAATAATAATTTCAATAAATATAATTTTATATATTATATTATACAATAATAATAGTGTAACAAATATATTTTAATGAAATATTAAATATAAAATATATAGATATTGTAGACATTATAATTAAAGAGTAAAATACATTAAGTAATTATAATAGTATTATATATTACTTTCCATTAAAAAAATATTTAATTTTTTATTGACATACTACTCAAAAGTATAATTAGAATTGATATATAATAAACAAAATATATTTTTTCAATTAAAAAATTAACTTCTGAAAAACACAACTCAAACTAAAATTTATGTATAATATGTATAAATAATATGATAATAAATTAAAAATATAAAATTTTATGTTGAGATAATATAATAACTATTAAATAATGATATAGTAATTAACATTTATTATGAATGAAATATATTTATTTTAGAACAAAATTATTATTTTTAATTAATAACAATTGTATTAATAATATTATTAATATAAATAAATAACAACAGTAATAACACAGTACAAAGATAAATGAGTCCCTATTAAACGTTTTTAAATATTACAGTGTAAAATGTTTATTTTATCTCTATTTTAAAAGAAAAATTAAATGTTTCAAAATCTTTCTTATATATTATAAAGATTGAAATATTATATTTATAAATTTTAATAAAAATAATTGTATTTATATAGTCAAAATATTAGTAACAAATAAATTAAATAATTTTATTAATAATTAATTGTATTTGATTAAGAGCAATTATAATATGAGATGTAATTTATTAAAATTATTTTTATTATTATTATTTTACGTCTCCAACTTTAATTTAATATTTATGAGTAAAAATAAATATTTTATTAAAATTTAACAAAAAGCAATAGAATATTTTTTATGAAGGTTGATCAACACTATTCATATTATAATATCATATATATCATTAATTGCTATGTGTCTTGCATAATAAAAAAAAAACCCTCTACATAATACTTTTGTGATTAAGGATAGTTTTGATTTAAATAAGTTGGTTATTGTTTGATATCCTATAATAAAATAATAATAATAATAATAATAATTAATTTTAGACTTCAAATAATATTTTTTATTTATTGTTTTCATTTGATTAATATTATTATTTTATTTTCTGATAAAAATTGCAATTATGTGTAATTAATGATATCTTAAATGCTTTGCTCTGTCTTATTTGAAAGCAAGTAGGTAAATTATCACAAGCTAGTGTCATAGAATTAATAGAAGAACACGAAAAATTTGTAATTGCAATATATGTTTTTAATACTCTGGTCTTTTATACTCAATGTCATTAGAATGTATTGTTCTTATATCATTCTTATATTTTGTATAAGATGATAACTTCACTGACAATGTTAAAAGATTTGATAATGTTTTAAAAGACGGATATAAGTAAAGAGCTAAAAAAAAATTGTGTATAATTTGAAGAAGTTTGATTACGATGATATTTTAATAGAAAAAAGGGAATTTGATCATTGATGAGATTATTCAAATGAAGTGATTTTGATAAAGAGTTATATTCATATATGAAACAACTAATAAATGTAATTTTCACTATGAATTTAAAGGAGTTTAAACAACAATTTAACTATTTTTACTTCCTATATGATGTAAAACAATATCTTTTATATTATCAATTGAAATTGTCTCGACATAATATTTTTTGAAGAAAATAAAGTTAGTATTATTTATATATATCATAAAAATAATTTAATTAAGAAATTATAAATTTTTACTAAAAATAAAGTATATATCTTACTCAATTAAAGATAATATATTTAAATAATTATTTATTTATAAAAATATCTACTCTCTTTAGATTTTCATTTTTAAAGAAAATATATATCTTATTATGTTCTAATTTATTTGTATTTTTTAGTTTCCTTTTAGTTATCGTAATTGATATATTAGGTATTTTTTTATCACTAAAAAATAGTTTCAAAAACTTCTTGAAATTTGAAAACCTTTCTTTAGCCACAAGTGTAATTGGATCTTGGAATCAAAACATTAATGAGATGCTTTTTTTATTGACTTTTTAATCCATATATCAAAATTATCAAATAAATCGATTTATATTAATATATCAAGGATTAAAAGAAATGACCAAAAATATATATTCAAATAAAATAAGGATAAAAAAAATTATATAAAATCTACATCTAGTAACTCATACAATCTCAATATGAGTTTTTACTGATCAATTAAAAAATTATAAACATACATCACAAGCAAATGTACACTGCATATGTTACTAGTTCTTGAACCCTACAAGAACCACCCTAAACCATCTAAAATCCTACTACATGAATCCTTTAAGCAACTTAATCTAATATCAAAATCAAAACCACAAAATGATAAGAAAGACATCACATGAAAGTGATAAATATGAAAAATTCAACTTCAATGGTGACCACCATGTCACCCATTTGAAAGATCTATTAATACTTCAAATTAAGAAATCTTATTTTCAATTTATAAATCTTTATATTAACATTATGATAACTCACAATTCTATTTTAATTAAGTACTCGCTATTTTACAAATAAGAGTTTTATAAAAAAAATGTGTTCACAAGTTCATTTATATAAACTTTAAAAAGAGTTAATTGATTATTTCATGAGATAATCAATTGTTTTGATTATTAATCTATTTAGAAATAAATTAAAACAAGATAATCGATTATTTCATAAAAAATAATTATCTACAAAAGGATTTTTTCCAGGGACGAAGTAATTGATTACTGCAATTTTTTAGTTATTTATTTTAATCTTTTAATTAATTTTAATTTTAATTGATTGAGTTTTAATTCTCTCATTTATTTTTTATCATTTATCCTTTAAATCCTTTATCCTTTTATTATTTATCCTTTAATTTAAATTTAAATCAATTTAAATTGATGATGGTGACAATTGATTTATCTCACTTTTAATTTTATTTATTTATTTACTAGTTAAAAAGTTAACTAAAAATTACAAAACTAGCTAGTAGTTAAAAATTGAAAATTAGTTTATTAAATTATAAATATTTGGTAAAATTATATATTAAAGTAACTGAAAATGTAAAAAAAATAAAAATAATATATTTATATATTATTTTATATAAATTTTTATTTATTTTGTATTTTAGGGTATTTTTAATTAATTTTAGACACTTGCAATTTCATTTATAAATTAATTATTTCATTAAATTTTTTAGTTAACTATATACTGCATATTTTTTTTTTAGTAATCATCTTATACTATAATAAAATATTATAATCAAATTTAACAGAAAAGCAAGCAACATAATTTCAATTTTTTTTATAATTATCATTTTCTTGCCACAATTATTTGTTATAATTATTGTCTTATTTTTCAAAATTTTCCTTGATTGTTTTAAATTTATTTCAAATTAATTCAGAGTAATTTTAATTTGTTCAAACATTAAATGTTAAAAGATAATTGTACTTACCTATTAATCTAGTAATATATATAAATTTGTTGTTATAGAGAAAAACTATTTACTTATCATTCAAAATAAGAGTAATTTTAACAAATTATTTTTAATTATTAAAAAAATTATTGGTATGTTAATTATTTGAATTTAAATTTAATATATATTATTAAATACATTTAATATAAAAAATACATAATTAAAATATTTATGTATAATTGGAGGCATGGACGCTAATGAAGTCAGGATCCAAAAAAAAAAACACAGGGGGAAACAAATTCACAATTCCGAGATATTGCAAATTCAATTTACATGAGGGACAAAAACTATGGTGGGAGAAGGAATTAATGAAGGTGTGAGAGATAGGAGAAGGTTGACGACGTGGAACTGGAAATGGGGAGATTGGACCTAAAGTGAGATGTCACAAAGGTAGAGAACTAAGCAGGGTAATTTGTTGAAGCCTAAATTAGGTGAGGTTATGAATTAAGAAAATTACTAGGTACAAGGGACAAACAGAAAGGAATAAAAAAACTATAAATAGAAAAGAAAAAAGACACAAATAAATAAAATAAAAATAAAAATAAATAAATAGAAAGAAAATAATAATAATATTGAGTATTAATAACCAAAATATTCAAATGAAAAAATTAAATAAACGATAAAATGCATTCCAATAAATATATATATGTATGTATATATTCTATGATTGATCAAGAAAATACGGTATATTTGACAATAATTACTTACATAAAACTTAAGGAGTCGTAAAGAGTGAATGCGAGAATTAAAAATATCAAGAGTCCTTAAAGAAATCTTTATGAACAACTTAAATTAGTAATGTGCAGGAGACATAAAATTTAATTAGGACCGAAACTATTTGAAAAATCTTCAAAAGGTATGTGTATGCCTTAAGTTGGTTGTTGTGGAGTGTAAACCATCACCGTGAATGATATCACTTTGGATATAATGATAGAAAACTTGTGTGAAACTATGAACCTCTAGGAATGAGGTATTGATGGTCGCCTCTGAAAATGGAGAAGAATATTATAATGTAATTATGTAAGAAAAAGAGATGATGGATTAGATGGATGCACGAACGAACATGAACACGAAATTGGTAAGCAATGAGTCTTATGAATTGTGAAGTAACGTGAAGCCAAAGAGTCTGTGGCCTTAGGACCTAAGTGTGGATGCCCAAGTTGGAAAGAAATTGTTGAAGGCTTAAGAGACTAAAATTATAATGATGAGACTAAGGCACGATAAGCTCCTCGATGTGGTTACTAATGAAGGCAAGATGTTGCCTAGTGAAGGTCGTGGTGATGGTACCGAATACTTGATCTGAGACTTATTTGTGAGGATGATTGGAGGAAGTTTTTGAGCGCCATACTAGAACTTTGAGAGAGAGAACTAAGATTGGATGTTGCATGGGTGATTGGAGTATGGTACTTGAGGAATATTCATAGACATTCAAAGTCCTAAGGGGTAACGTGAGGTGCCAAGTTGTGAAACTTTTAAGGATGGAGAGACTTACGTGACCATCTTGGCATCCTCGACAAATACAAAGTATTACCATGGTTGGCTAGGAGTATCCTGATTCGAGTACTAGATAGGGTATGTCCTCCTAATCATTGCCCAAAAGCAAATAATGTTGACAAATACGCATCATGTAAGCCCTCTATGACTTGGAGTGTCGAGAGGCATTGAAGGCCCAAATTGCAAACAATAGAGAAGTAAATAGGGATGTTGTTGTGATGAGCGAGGATGACTAGGCAAGAGTTATATATATGCTTGTACGACTTTTGAGAAGAAGAAAGGCTTATTCCTTACAGCCTTTTGTTTCAAACTCCGATGGTGAGGTTCTATCAATTGATTTTTTGTTTGGCAGTACAACACATAGAGGGGTGATGGGTCCATAATTCAATAAGGATATGTTTACCAGATCGATGCACTTTACGTTTCTTCTACCAAAAGTTACCCCACACGGAAGGTCTGTCCACGTTAATCTCCCCATCATTCTACCTAAGTTCCTGCTCTTGGCTATACCCGTGCATCGACTACTTTGTCCATGTTATCAGGATCCACTCTTCTTGATCTAGCGGTGGCAGTTGATGTTGTTAGACCTTCAAGTGAGGCCTCCTCCCCCACTAGCATCATTCCGGATTCAACTTTTCCCCCTTTTGACTCTTGTACGATATACAAATTTTTGTTGTCGAGGCATCTAATTGACTAGCGCGTAGTTCATTTGGCTTCCACTTCTATGGAGGAGTCGACCCCCATGGAGATAGTTGATCAAGGACAAGTGGGGGGAATCTTTCGAGGAGGAGAATCCCTTTGAGGGATCGACATAAATGGAGACAACGATGTACAACTCTCAAGGTACATAATTAAGGTTTACTTCTTTGCTTTGGCTAGAATACTATTGATGGGTAGACTAGGTCATGTTTTTTTTTTACATGAGCATTTTAAATCCCCTTTTGAAAAACTTTATCTTTTTGCATGGGTACGCTCTTGATTTTGGTTTTCTGGTGATGGTTATTGTAAAGACAAACTGATGTATTTCATTCTTATTAAAATTAAAGTTATAAGTTACATCTATATTTTCCAATGATTTACTATACTTTGTTATGCATAATTATTTGGTAGTGTTAAACTTAAATGCCAAAACCTTGCAAAAGAATTAAATTTTTGTACAGTTTTTCTTAAATTGGGAAGAGACCTTTTATTTACATATGTGCCTTTTAGCCTAAAAAACACAAGAGCAACTTATTAGAGACTAATAGATAAAATTTTCTATAATTAGATATGTAAGAACATAGAGGTATATGTGGACGGCATGGTTATCAAATCAGTAACAACTGAATTACATGTGTCTGGCTTGTGTGAAATATTCAATGAAATAAAAAAGCATAGCATGCGATTGAATTTGAAGAAGTGTGTCTTTGATGTGAAAGGAGGAAAATACTTAGTCCTTATGTTGACCCATAGAGGCATAAAAGCCAATTTAGATAAGTGCATAATCATCTTAGACATGTGTAGTCCAACAACTATTAAAGAAGTTTAGAGATTTGTTGGAAGACTTGCATCTTTATCTCAGTTTCTTCCAAGGTTGGTGGAAAAAATGCCATGTACGCAAGTTGCTCAAGAAGACAAGGATTTTTAAATGGAATGAGAAATGCAAACAAGCATTCTAAGAGTTAAAAGTCATCTTAGCTACACTGTCAATGTTTTTGAAACCTAATATTGACAAAGCCATGTTTGTATAACCTCTTGGTCTTTAATAAAGCAATTAGCATCATTCTTGTGCAAGAAGAACAAAAATTTCAATCTCCTATATATTTCATCAACAGAGTCTTGCAAGACTCAAAAAGCATGTACTACATTGTTGAAAAATTGGCTTTATTATTGGTGAATGCAACAAGGAGGCTTCAAAAATACTTCCAAAGTCATCAAATTCTCATTAGAACAAATCACCCTATTGTAAAAATCTTGCAAAAACCTTAACTAACCAAAAGGATGGTAACATGATCACTAGAATTGTTAGAATTTGGCATTGAATATGAGTCATATGGTGCAATAGCATCATAGTGCTTAGCTGAATTTTTAAGTGAATTGCATCCAAAATAGTAGAATGATGACAAAGGGTGGACACTACATGTTCATGAATCTTCAAATAAGAATGAAAGTGGAAGGTGAATTATACTTGAAGGGCCAAGAGACTTGATCCTAGAAGAATCACTTAGATTTGACTTCAAGGCATCCAACAACCAAGCATAATATAAATCCCTCGTAGTTTAACTAACCTTAACATTAGAAATGGGAGCAAGAACAGTAAGTACAAGATTAATTCTTAACTGGTAGCGGGACAATTGACTGAGACATTCCAAATCAGGAAACCCAAATTCTAAAGTATTTTCAAAAGGTTAAAGGCTTGATGGAGAGTTTTGAACAAATGGAGGTATGTCGTATATCAGGCCAACACAAAATCGTCATTCAACATACCATAACTAGTCCTAGCATGGTGGAAACAAATAACAATATGCAAATAAACATAGAAGATAGAGGATGAATGACCCCTTTGTATACATAGACAAAATAGTTGTCGAGTGCTAGTGAAGAAATAAAAAAGATTAAAGTGCAAACGACAATATATGTACTAATTGCGGGGGATCTGTATAAAAGAAGGTTCTTAACTCCGTTGCTAAAATGTCTAACAAAAGAACAAACTAAGTACGTCACATAAGAGATTCATAAAGGCATTTGTAGGACACATTCCTAAGGAAGAATGATGACAACCAAACTCTTAAGGATAGGATACTATTGGCCCACTCTTAGAAGTGACATCTCAGTATACACATAAAAATGTATCAGTTGCCAAAAACATGACAACCTAATACAGTAGCCAGCTAATGAACTATATGCAATATTCTCACCATTATCTTTTGCTACTTGGGGGATGGGTATTCTCAAATTATTCCCAATAGTGAAAGGCAATGTAAATTCTTGATAGTAGTAGTGGATTATTTCACTATGTGGATTGAAGTAGATGTTGTAGCAAGCATCACAACCCAAAACGTACAAAAATTGTTTAGAATAACATCATTACCTAGTTAGGCATTCCTCAAGACATCATCATAAATAATATATGACAATTCACTAACTCAAAGTTGAAATCCCTTTATGAAGGGATGAAAATACAACATTGAGTGACTTTGGTCGAACACTCGTAATCAAATGGTTAAGTTGAAGCAACAAAAAAGGTTACTCTTGAAAAATTGAAAGAGACTAGGGTTGGAAAATGGTGCATGGGCTAATGAACTTCTCAAAGTCTTTTGGGCATGTAAATGTACCCCTAAGTCATCCATATGGGAAACCCATTTTCGATTAGCATATGGAGTAGATGTTATGATACATGTAGATGTAGGGGAACCATCCTTGAGGTAGTGAAGGTAAAGGAAATAACAACCATGTCTAGGCGCTATAAGTTGCTATTAAAAACCATAATTATTTAAGTAGGAGATTTACTCTGACATGTTCAAGGAGAAGCTCTCAAGGAATACAAAGATGGAGAGTTTGCAACTAACTAGAATGACCCATTTTGGATAAATCAAGTTATGGGGAATGAAAGATATAAGCTTGAATACCTCTCAAGAGAACTATTGTCACAAACTTGGAATACAACACATCTGAAGTTTTATTTCATTTGAAATGACAAAATATTATAACCAAAGACATGGATGAACATTAGGCCCTTAAAATATATGATTTTGATCATTACAAAAGAATATTATAATTTGAAGTATATTAATGTTTTGATAAGTATGTTTTCAAGAATATGTCCTAAAAAATGGAAAGATTATAAGTTTAAGCAAAAAAAGTCTAAACGTCCAAAGCATTGAAAACATTGAATATGTCCAATAGATCTTTCTATAAAATATGTCTAAAGGTTTTTGACAAAAACTTGATACATCTAGTATGATTTGAAAATGTGTCCTAAATCTAACATGTGTCCTAAATTTAACATATGTCCTAAAGAACATCAAAATGTTTTTCTACTTTCACATATATTATATCTGATTATGTCTAACATACTTCAATGTTGAAGATAAACGCTATAATAATTTACCAATTTTTAATTCTTATTGTTGTTCTAATGTCTAAATTCAAATGAGTATTTAATAAAAAGAAATAGGCATAATGAAGATAAACAAATTTCTTGATCAAAGGATTATTGAGCTCTAAAGATCGTTAGTAAAAAATTATTGAAGTAGGAATGTTAAAAGAGTAATTGATTTGTCAAAACTCATAAAACAAAAAGACAAAAAAATAAAGGACAAACATATTCTCTCTATTCTAACAAAAATTGAACAACTATATTATAAAGATATAAAGAAAATTCATGCATTTAATTAACATCAAAATAAGAAGAAGAAATAAGAACATTGTATCACAACCGACACCCTTCCTTTAATCTATATATACTAGATGCATGAAAACCTTGAAAAAAAAATAGAACAACAAATGATCTTCTATGATAAATCCCTTTGAAAAAGCTCTTATACTTCCTAACCTTCTATATCTCTGCTTGAGATTTTGTTTTATAATTTTTATATTCTTAGCCTTGCTAAGTTGTATTCTACACTTAAACTTTCATATTTTTACTTTGTGAGTTATTATGTATAAACCTTAATTAAAGGTTTTATTATTGAGGTACCTACCTTGGCCAAGGAAGCCCCTATCTTATTTATGTAAAGGTTTCCCTGTCGAGGTACCCACCTCAACCAAGGACACGTCTCTCTAATTTAATTAAAGGTTTTCTATTAAGGTACCTACCTCAGCCAAGGACACATCTATCTTGTTTGATTAAAAAGTTCCTTACCAAGGTATTTACCTTAGCCAAGGACATGCCTATCTAATTTAATTAAAGGTTTTCTTGCCGAGGTACTCCCCTTGGCCAAGGACGCACCTATCTAGTTTAATTAAAGGTTTCCCTACTGAGATACTAACATTGGCCAAGGATGCATCTATCTAATTTAATTAAAGGTTTCCCTGTCAAGGTGTCCACCTTGGCTAAGGATGCAACTATTAAGTTTAATTAAAGATTTCCTTGTCGAGATATTTGCCTCGGCTAAGGATGCACCTATCTCATTTAATTAAAGGTTTCCTTGTTGAGGTACCTACCCTAACTAAAAACACATCTATCATTTAATTAAGGGTTTTCCTGCCAAAGCACTCATCTTGGCTAAAGATAAGTCTAAATGTACATCTCAACAAAATACACCTATCGACTTATTATACATTCTTTTTGTTGAAGTATTATTAAGATCAAATCTCAAAAATGAAAATTTTTTGAAATTATAATTGAACACATAAGAAATTCAAAAGTTAATTACATTAAAGAAAAGATCAAATGACCAAATTACAATAAAAGAACAAAAAAAGGGCATTACCAGCCTGAAAATACATTTTCATTCTTGTTGAGGAGAGGTTTGCTGATCATCAGTGTCCTCACCCTCTACGTCAACTGAAACATTCTCACTAGTGACAGTTGCAGTAGAAGGAACCTCCAAAGCCTCAACCTTGGCCATAGGAGAATTTGTTGCAGCAATAAGAGTATGGTTTTGGGGTATCTCAACAAGGTTGACTAGTCGACCTTGATAAATGTCTTTATCAATATCAAATCAAGAAGTGTCCTCAAGGGCAAATAATGTGTATGACAGATAATAGTCTTGAATCCAGTTGTGTGTTGTTTGATCACACTAACCTTAGTTTTAGCTACAAAGGCCTCAACAACCTCCTTGACATCCTTCCCGGTATAATTTCTTCAATTATTTATGTATATTTACTTTCTTGCCAAGTAATTTTTTTAGTTTAAATATATTTTTAGTATTTTAAAAGGTGATATATTTTATTTTTGTCCATTGTTCTTTTTTTGTGCAAAATAATGGTAGAATAGGATGGCACCAATAATACTACTAAATAGGATGTCATTGACATGTTAATACTATTAGAAGAGGCCCACTTAGAGAGTTATTGTACAAGCTTGAACCACAAACAGTTTCATGCGATTGCAATTATACAACTAATCCTAATCCATGAATATTTAAAATATTTAAATAAATTTGTATATCACACAAGAATAAAAACTTCAAATATCAATGTTAAATTGATTAACATTATTTATACAAGAATGTATTAAGAATTTAATTTGAATTGTAGCATGAAAATTTATTTTTTGTTATATAACTTACAATTACATTTATATATTTCTAAATTTATTTAAAAACTGAATTATTAAATTTATTTTTCTAAAAATTAATGATCATTTTATACTTTTAAAATTATAATCTCTTAAAAAAATTATAAATAAATGGTATTTTAAATAATTTTTATATATTCACAACAAATATTATTAAACACCACATGTACAACACACATGTTAATACACTAGATTCTTGTGTTGGGTAGAGATTTTTGATAAATTCTACATAAGATTTTATATGATACAAGACATTAATCAAATATTCATCCCACTATATTATAAATAAGATATATTTTTGTCTTTTAATTTTATTTTATATCTTTAATTTATAATATTTTTTAGTTTAACAAAATTTAAATGAAGTTGTTTTTGTTGTTAAAATTTACTTTTTTTATTTTGCTCATTATTATATATCTTATTTTTATGCAACACGCGAAAATAAATTCAAAATTTTCATACAATTAAATTATCTTGTCAATTTTTTTATACAATTTTAAAATTTAAAAAATTATTTTAATTTTATTTACAACTTATTTTTTATGCATATTTGTTGTAAAGTATACTATATTATTCAATTATATACTTCAATATTTATTAATTATTAAAAAACAAATTATG
>JAMLFT010007753.1:0-14467 GCA_026544285.1 Pachyrhizus erosus | reverse complement strand
TGTAAATTTTTTAAATAGAATAATATTATATCTTACTATAATTTTTTTTATAAACATTTTTAATATTTTATAAAGAAAATATTAAATAAAAAAATAAATGTATTTAATGTTTTTGAAACATAAAAAATATTTATACTTATCATATCAAATAAATAAGAAGATTTTAGAACTATTTTTATAATGAACATTTTTGTATAATTAAATTATTAGGATATGTTTAAAATATCAATTAATTATCAAAAGATTTTTTTTGGTGAAATTAATTATCAAAAGATTGTTGCATCAATTTAGACATTAAAAAATAATTTTTTACCATTAGCATATTCAAAGAAGTTTTTAACTGGCGGCACCAAATCAATGCTATTTAAAGACTTATTTATTGCACTTATTTTTCCAGAATCAAATTAATGTTTCCAAGATTTTTTTTCATTACAGTACTAAATAAAAAAAAACGTGAATTTTATCAACATACTAGTATGCCTTTCTAGATTCTCCAGTCATGTTAAATATAAATAAAATATATGCTATATAATATAATTAATACTGAGTTATATAATTAATTGTGGTGAGTTTTATTAAAAAATATTTTTAAAATAATATTATTTAATTGTTTAATAATTTGAGATGATTCAAATCTTTTTTAAATGATTAAATAAATAATAAATATGTATTAGAACTTTCTTTTTTTAGGGTATATTTTTAGAAAAAATAATTTTTTTATCTCAGATTCTTTCAATCTCATTATTTATTAATACTAGTAATAGAGAAATTAATATTAATATTCTTTCCATCTCATATTATTTATCTTTTAAGGTAATGCATATTTACTAAGAAAATATTAATTACACAAATTACCATAATAAATATTTTTTTATAGTTATTATTAAAATAATTAGAATGTATTTATCACTTTATTTAAAAAATTTAGATAGAAAACTAATAATTATGAACATTATTGTAAAAAATATCGTTAACATTTTTATTTTATAAAATAAAAAATATTTTGATAATAATAAAAATATTTAAAAATTATAATGTGCATAAGATAAAAAAAACATAAATAAATATAATAAAAATATTAATTATATTCTTATATGAGTATATTATAACTTAAATAATCCTTAAAACTAGCGTAATTTTTTTCTACTCAATACGTACCTCACAAAATCCATGAAAGTTTAGTCCAATCGCCTTTTGACATTTGTCAATGAAGAAAAATTGTACTCACTGAGTGTGTCACACAAGATTATATTCACTATTCACATTCTGACATTTTAGCTTTATTAATGATAGGGTCCACCACTAAGTTACAAGTTTGTCAATTTTTATTCTTTTTATTTTTTAAATTACATAATGAAATTAAGATTTTTCAATTAGTAAATTCAAAATAACTTTTGAAAACTTATCAAACAAGAACAAATAAGAAATATCTACAGGGTACTATTAAGAAAGCATAAATAATAAAAGCAATGCATCATCTTTGTTAGGAACTTAGTAAATACTTAAAAATATTAAATACTTCTTAATGCTATTAAAATATTTATTCGTAAAATAAATAATTTAAATAACATTTAAAACCTTCACATTTAATATACCAAAAAAAAATCACGCTTCCATGAATGCAAATATTTAATATAAGATATTAAATTTAAAGGTTTATTTAACTGATGTCTAGCACGAAACCGAGACCCATAACGTTTATTCATTACTGCTATCAAAGGAAGAAAAGTTTTGTTCACTGTTCAAAGCATTTCAACACAGTTTAGTGTGTAGCCGAAGCAACTTAATATATGCAGCCAAAAATTTGGCCCAATAAAATAAAAAAAACTCCTACCCTTCATAAAGCAATACTATAATTTTCTTATTTAAATAACATTAAGAAATAATTAAGGTATACACTGATGAGATGCATATAAATGATAATAATGATGCCTTTGAATCCATCTATCCGTATTTAGTATAACTTAAATACATTCATTCAACGGATGCAAATTTAATTAATTAGTAAAATAATTATTCAAAAAAATTAAAAGAAAATTCGCAAAATCCTTAGCAGAAACACCCATTGAAGTAAAAAAAAACTAGAGGCAAAAGAGAAATGCAGAAATTGGAGAATTTTCTATTAACTTTCCTAGTAAAACGGTAGTGACTTTTCAATATACATTCATAAACCCTGGCCAATATCGCTAAACAAATGATCCTATTCTTAAACAACCTAAATTTATCATCTATCATTCCATTTACAAAAACGTTGATGAAAAAAAATAACAAATTATATTGAAAATGGAGGCAATTTTACCAATTACCCTCAACCAACCACTTATATTGATATATTGAGGTCAATCCTAGGTTTCTTCATGGAAGGAATAGGAACAAGAGAGTTACACCTAGGACACTTAGGATTGTTCTTCATGATCATTACATATGACAAGCAACCAGGGCACCCTGCAGCCATAGGTGATGAAACAAGCCTCTCTTCACACTCTTCTTCTTGGGTTGTTTCTCTAATTGAAGATGAGGAAGAGGAGTATGAGGGTGATGAAGCTGAGAGTGGTGACTTCAAGAATGATGTCCTTTTCCTAATAGGCTCTTTCTCTGCCCTCTCTAATGCTGACTTCACCTTGTCAAGGGTGCACACACTTTGGTAGTTGCTTGAGGGCAATGATGATGACACCAATTTCAGGTCCAAGCTTGTTTCATCAAAGAGGTTCAATAGCACATTATTGGATGAAGGAGAAGATGGGAAGTTCAGGTCTTGGAGCTTTGGCCCTGCTGGCTTTGCATTCAGTTTGTGCTCAGATATTGGTGGAGACCCTATTGTGGTGTTGCACTTTTGGAGATACACTTTCCCTGACTGCATCCATAAACAAAATTCACCAACCAAAAAAACCCCATCACAACACATCCATTAATTTTTAATACGAAATGAATAAAAAATATGTCAAGTCTCTCAATTTTTGATTAAAATTGATCTCAACCTTTCAATATTTTATAATTGGTGAAATTTTGGATAGCAGGCTGAGAAACAAAGTATACCAATTATCAAAATTAATTACAAGGATTAAAGTAATTACTTCTTAAAGTGTAAACACTAAAGCCAATTTTACTAGAAGTTAAGGAAAGTAAAACAGTTTTTACCAATGAAAAAATTAAATATGGTATTTGTAGAACCAATGATGAGATCAATAACTAACAAAATTCATACAGCTGTAATGAATTAATACAATATTAAAAAAAAAAAGAGTTAATTGAAAGTGATACAGAAGAATAAAATTTGTTATGAAGGGCAACAATATCAATCCATGGGAGAGAACCTCAGAAATGACATCATAGAAGCCATATCTAATAAAGCTTGGATACCAGAAATCTGAATCCTATAAACTCGGCTTTATGAGAAATAAATACAAAGGTACAAAAGGAACGAAAATTGAGTAATTGCAGGCCTGCTGTTACATTAAAAGGCAAAAGTTTAACAATACTACAAACGAAAAAAAAAAATCACCGATCAAAAACCTTGAATTTTAACCTTTTTCTAAATAACAATTCATTTTAACCTCTGGTTTCTCAACACCCAATTGCAAATCGCAAAAGCCCCAAATCAGGCACCCCAATGAAAGCATAAATCTATTTCATTTATAAATAATTAAAATCAAAAATAAAAAATAAAACACCCCGGTAAAAAAAAAAAAAAAAAAAACAATAGCACGAACCTTAACAACAAACAAAACAAAAATCAGAAAAGGGTATAACAAAGAAAACACAATGATTCCATTCCATCGTTAGTTTTTCATTAAAAAACATGACACTAACGAAGAGAATTTCGGATTCCCAGGAATCATGACTTTTCCTAGCGGGACAAAAAATAATTTTTTTATTTAATTTTTTCCCGGAAAAAAAAAGAAGAAAATATACAGAAAAAAAAATGAACAAACCTGAAGGTCTAGTCGCTTCTCCCAGCCACTAGGAACCTGCAAATCGAGGTCCAATTCCTGGGATTCAATTGAGGACCCACCAAGCAAGTCCCGAGTAATCAGAGCCGTTGATTTCTCACCGTGTGATTCATTCCCCACCGTCCGATGCTGCTCCTCCTTGTAGCCTCCACCCATGACCCGAATCAGAGAGCTAACCTCAGCAGCCATTGCTGTGTATTCTCACAGAGGATTTAGAGAGAGAGAGAGAGAGAGAGAGAGAAAAAGAAGATAGAAAGAGAGAGAGAAAACCAAATGGGTGTGTTCCTTCATGTGTGTGACTGTGAGAGATTTATATATGCCAATAAAGATAGATGATGGTACGTTACAGTAAAATTAAAAGACAAAAGAGAGAAAAAAAAAATTGAAAGATATGTCATTGAATTTAATTAAATTCCATTAAATTCAGTTTTCTGGTTTTGTTAGTATCGTGGTTTTGAATTTTAAAATGAATTTGATTAAATTTTGATTAATTGTTTCATTTAATGTGGAGGGGTATTAATTAATGGGTAGTGGAGGAGTGGGAAGAGAATTCAAGAAAAGGGTGGCATGTAAGTAATGGGAGCATTTAATGCAGGGAATAGTAGTAGACAAATTTTGGTGCCTTAATCCGGTAATTTCTTAATTTAAATCATTTATTCATCTTCTTTCAATTTTCGGGTAATATAATTATCACGGGAATTAAATAATGGCCATAATGGCATTATGTTTTTTTGTATTTATACTCTATTTTATTTTTTATCTTTATTTTATTTATTTTTTGTTGAAAATGGGTATCTAACTTTTAATGGTTTCAAGCTCATAAATGAACTTTGGACCCTGTGGATGCATGACGTTGGATTTGTATTATCAAACTCTCAATAAATTTTGGTGGAATACAGGTTTGACACGCACTGGATCATAGAAGCTAAACTTGGGCACCAGGCTCCACCATTTGTTTGGTCTACCCATGTAGTTTCTTTGTTCTTGCTTCTTGTTAATTCTCACTCAATCTTAGACCAACCACGGAATAAAAAATTATAATAGATTATGATCTTATCTTCATCTTGATCCATTAGTTTTATTTGAGGTTTCATATTTTTGTTAAATGACACTTTTGAACAAGCTTCATATTTCTGAAAGTAGTTTATTTTAGGATTTTTAAATATGCTTTTTTATTTTTTTTCTAATGACTCTAGTTATTATTTTGGAGGCATTTCATACACCCATGTTATATATGTGAACAAAAGATACCTAGATATGTACGAATCTTATATATTTATTGTAGTATATTAGATATCTAATTATGTGTTATGTATAACTTTATTTGGTTGGATTTATAAATCTTTTTATGTCTAATTTTACACTTTAAATAAGAAAATATTTCAATCGTTTATGTATAACTAATAAATAACTATTATATGTCATAAATTATTTTTAGTATGTAATTGCAAATTTCCAGTAAGGTCATAATCTTAAATATCGTATAATTACTTTAAAATAATAATAGAAACGATGAGATATTAATAATTTACATAATTACTATTACTTCTTTTCATTATTGTGTATATAAAATTAATTTTATGAATTTGTAAGTTTTTTATAAGCATTAATTCGTAAATTAATGAGAGAGTAAATTTAGCAAGTTGAGTGGGTATGTATAAAGTAAATGAAATTATGAAAGAATTAATTGAATGATAAATTTGATAATTCGTAGAAATAATAAAATATATTATCTGAAAATTAAGATTGGTTTCGATTCAAAAATAAACATCACACACGTAGTTAAAAATATTTCCACTATTTCATTTTAATAGTCGAATAAAATAAAAAAAATTATCTTAAAATAATTGTCATTTTAATTATTTTTTTCACTTATATTCCTAATATATTTTTTAAATATTATTATTATCTTATATTATATTCAATAAAACTAACTAAAATTAAAATAAATTTAATTAAATTATTATTCTCTTTCATCTATTAAATAAATTTTTTATTTATATTAAAAAATTAGAATAATTAAAATGGAACAAAGAAAATATAACTTATTATTTATTAAAAAATTAATATTTAAAAAATAATAAAAATATATTATTTCAAAATCTTCATTCTTGAATGTGAGGATATCTTTTATTATATTCTTTTTATTTTTAACATATATCTTTTACTTGATAATTATTAAATGTTTAGATTATTAATTATTTAAAAATATATTTTATGCTAAGATTATTTTTCTCAAATCTCAATATATAATTTCTTTTATTATAAAAAATATATAATTTCTTTTAATGTTATTAATTAAAACTTCTTTTTATCAAATATTAATTACTTATATTGTCAAATTATTTTTTTAAGTTGGTTATAATTTCTCTTCTTCTCATAAAACTTCAGTTACTTATATTACTTAATTATTTATTCAAATTAATAGTGTACATTTTTTATTATTTCATCTTTCTTTTGTGTATATATTTAAAATTTTATTTAAAACTTAAATCTTTTACAATACACAAAATATTTCTAATAAGAAACAACTTTATTTGAGACATATAAACACTAAATATAAATGTCTTTCTCAATAAATATTCAAATCAACTTTGACAATTTATAAGAGTCTAACATTTTCTACTAAACTCAACTCGTATGAAATATATTTAGAACTAGTAATTTTTTACACATTATATGTTTTTAAATAAAAGTAGAAGTACATAAGAAAAAAATATTATTATTGCTAAAAAATATTTTCATAAAAATTAAAGTATGAGAAAATATATATTTTTATTATTGATAATGAAAATTTAATTTTATGATATGTGAATAAATCAAATAGATTAGACTTTTAAAATTAAAGAGACAATTAAAAAAAGTAATTAAGTCACATAATTTTTTACTTCTTTTTTGTTTTTGGGTCACAAGTATCATCTAAGAGAAATGAACTTATTTATGTAAAATAAAAAAAATTTACATAATGATAGGACTAATTCTTCTTGCCATTTCTTTTCAAATACAAAAATAAAAATAAAAACCTTGTTTAAAGAGATTGAATAACATTCTACCTAAACACAATTACCTTTTGATTGACAAAGCATCCCAAAAATTCTAAATTTTAAAATTAAATTGAAGCTAAGGTTGATTAAATTTAAGTAATTAATTTTTTTTTGCTTAAATTCACATTTAATTTTTATAGTTTTATGATTATGTAACTTGATTTCTCAAATAATTATATTTTATATTTGGTCCTTCACATTTTTAAAATTTAATAATTTTGATTCATTGTTAATTTATCATCAATATTTTAACAAGAATAACTAATGTGGCATTTCAATAATCACTTAACATTGACACACTAACATGATAGATGACATGACAATCAATCATATATGTTAACATAACATTGGCAAATCCAAATTTTAGTCTCCATTATTATGTCAGGACACTATCAATATCACATCTATTATATATACATGTCAATATTGCATCATCATTTAGATGTCATGTTAGTAATTTTTATTGAAAAATAGAGGGTATATTTTAAAATTTTTTGAGAAAAAAATATTATTTCAATTTAGTAATGAAAAAGAGAAAGATTTTATGTTCTCTTTAGTTCATTATTATCTCTATCTTTGTCTCTTGCAATTCACCAAATATTAGGATTAGTTTTTAGCTTGTTCATGATTAAATGAAAATACGTAAAATAAAAAAACTACATTCTATTTTAGGTTAAGTATATTTTGTTCTCTAATATATGACTAAACTTTTGTTTTGATCTCCAATATTTTTTTTTAATTTTTTGGATCTTAATAAAAAAAATATTTTGCTTTGTGCCTCGAGCATTGTGTAAATAATTTTTTAAAAGTATTTTCTAAACAAATTTAAGAATAAAAAATATTAGGGATCAAAATGTTAAAAAAATAGGGTTAGTTTTTAGTTTATTTGTGATGGAATGAAAATATATAAAATAAATAATAAAAATATTTTATTTTGGCTTAAATATATTTTTGATTGATGTTATATATATCACTAAATTTTTGTTTTGATCTATAATAATTTTTTAAAATTTTGGGTCCCTAATAAATTTTTTATTTTATTTTGTCTCTTAAGTTCTATCTAAATCATTTTTCAAAGTGTTGTCTAAACAAATTTCAAAATAAAAATAAAATAAAATTATTATGGATCAAAAAGTTAAAAAAAAATAATTAGGGACCAAAAAAAAGTTCAATAAAATATCAAGGACTAAAAACATATTTAAGCTTTTTTTTATTTTGCAAACTAAGTTTTAGGTTTTTTTTGTAGATAAAGAATGTTGCTCTTATTTGATTATTCTTCTTTATATTTTTTCTTAAAATTTTCATTTCAATATGACATCCTTTGTAATGATTCATTGTCGCTACATGGTCAACTTACGACGAAAGCAACAAAGGGTTCAACATTAAATAAAAACTCTTAACAAATGTATCAATGAAAATAAAAACTCTTAATTAATGTATCTATGAAAATAAGAGTGAGTTTTTTGCAAACATACAACCTTTTGTTGCAATTTTCCAAATTTTAGACATTAGATATAAGAATATTATTAATGATGATAATTATTTGTGTATTAGGAGTTAAAAGGGGTAAAGTAATAGGACCACTATAGGACTTTGAGACCTAAGACTAGCTATAAGCATAAAGGTACTATCCATCAAACATGACTTACTTGCACTTAACACAACTCCTTAAACAACATATCATGTTTTGTGTTTTTCATTCATATACCTAATGTTTTTATTATATAATTGATTGGTTGAGAATAATGCATGGTTGTTAGAGAGTCTTCTTTAGGGAAAGACATATAGTGACTCCTCTATATGCTAAAAAATGACGTAAAGCCTATGTAAATATGTGTACGTGCTTGTATTTTTCTATGACTATTCCTTGTATGCTTGTCATTGATTGGTGCCCTGTATGCTTGTAAATAGTGAAAATTGTAGTCTTGTGTATAATTGCATTCACGTGGTTATTACATCTGCCTAAGGCGATGTTGAATACGATATATATGGTGAAACCCATTTTCTCCTTCCTTATAGCTAAATATCGAAGATGGAAAGTTTCTATAAAAAAATCAATGGAAAAAAATCAAGAAATGAGGAAGGAATGAGACAAATCTATTTGGGTTTCACCTAAAAAAGAGGAATTGACAGTGTAAACATACAACTATAGTTAAAGGAATTTTACAAAGATCATTGAAACCCCTCCACTATTTCTCAATAATCTTATGAACACTAATTATAATAAAGAAAAGGAAAAATAAAAGGGAAGATAAAAAGGAAATTTTGGAGATAAAAATAGCCTAAGAACTTAATGCAAAATGCTAGTAACAAGTAATTTTCAGGTTAAAATTATTGGAAGTTATAAAGTAAGTAAAAGAGAATAAATATAAAGAAGAAAAATGACAATAACAAAGTTGATACAATTTATATTGGATATTTATAAGAGGGAATGTGACATTTTAACAATAAAAATAAGAGAAATTTGGTATTACAACTTAAATTTAAATTGCTATAGTTACTACACAAAATTTAATGGTAGTTATTGTAACTTCTACAATAAGTTAAGGTTGATGTTTAACCATAAGATGCATCCTATTATTAGTTCACAAATTGATTGGTATACAAACGAACCAATTTGCAATAATAGTTCGACCAAAACATCGTTCATAGTTAAGTAATGATCCCAAAATTAGATTCACAACTCAATATGCATGACCTCCAAACATGTCATGTTAGGGGGAAATTGTTACATAACAAGTTATTTTAGTCAAAAATACCTCAACCTAAAAATTCAACCCTTTAAATGCAAATACATTAGATGTACATGTGAACAATATATTACACCACGAGTTAAATCAATGTTATTTTATTGCTACACCAAGACAAAGAATCATTCACCTTAGGAGACCTTAGACCCGAATGATAGAACCCAACTCATCTTTGACTCCTATAAATGTCTCTAACATTATTGTATCAAGTAAATTTTTAATACTTATTGTGACTCTAATGAGATTATTACTAACTTGAGCATCACAATGTCTTTTGCTGCTACTTACTCATTTCCCATAGTGTCTTAATTTTAGTAGAGAGCCAACTAAGTTCAAAAAATCTCATATCTTAATCCCTAAAAAGTAGACCTGTCAACATCCACTAGAGCTTAATCCTAGTTAATAAATCATGTCTAATATATCAATTAGGTCCATCTTAAATAGATCTAGTCTTTCTTGACACCTTTTTACTCAAGCATATAATTAAGGAATTCAACACCTTGCATGATTCTCTTATACTTTTGCATTATACATAAAAGAAAGAAAAACCTATGTCGAATTTAAAGTGTTATTACATTGCTTGATTGCAAAGGAGTGTGGGAATTATGTTAATGTAGGTTTATGCAGTTATAACTTATGATTCAATAATTGGATAAAAGTATAATATATACAAAGTTCTTATATGATATAAAAATATCACTTTTATGTTAATATTAATTGGGAAAGGATGATTTTACACAAGATTTGAAAAAACACCTCTCATGATCCTTGGATCAAAATTAAATATTAAACAAACAAGTAAGGGTTCTCATGATCTACCTCTTATTCATTTTTTTTAAAAGATCTTACTTATTAGTGAATCTCTTAATGCTTTTTGAATGTCAAAATCCATTCTTTTAGTTCTTCTCTAAATTTGTACTTGGTTTCTATTCGTTTTTTTTTCTCTTATCATATATATATATTGGCGCAATGAGACATATAAAAGATCATGTTGTTGGTGAAAAGCTTTAACATTGAAAAATTCTTACTTTTTTTTTTCAGTTTTCCACCATATAATTTTTCTTTGGTTCACATTAGATTGTGAACAAATGTTTATTCTAATTTATAGAGCAAAAAAATTCATTCACTATAAAGACTAATTTAAATATTAAAAATTATTAGTCTCTAAATTGGTTTGTATATGGTCATTAGAAAATTGAAATGTAAGTAGAAATCAATTATTCATGTTGTTAAAGGTCTTAAAAAATTTGTTTATTTAGTTAAAGATTGACATTTTGGTATCTAAATGTAATAAAATTAGAAAATAATTGGTTTGTAATCATGTTATTAGAAACTTTAGTTAACTACTAAGTCATTTCTTCTAATCACGTTTTTTCCATCCACAAGAATCAAACTTGAAGCTTTGCTTAAGGTATTCAAGTCTAATTCCACTCAAACCAATGACTTGTTAGTAAAATATAGGCTTTTAGTCACTGTTAACTCTTTGTAGGATCTATTTGGATACAGGTTAGACAAAAGTTTATAAATTTTCTATTAAAATATAGAGTTTTTATTAATAAGAAAACTCTCAAAAGCTCTTATAACTTTGCATCAAAACAAACTCATAGAAACTAAAATTTTGTCTTAAAATGAAATTAGACAGTTATTGATTATTTTAGTTTTTAATGGTGGCACACTTTTATTAGATATTAATTTTGTAGTCTTTAATTACATAACCTTTGAAGGAAACATAATTAAAACTAATTATTTGATCACTAGTAATCATGATAGAGACCAAGTAATTAGTCTCTAAGAGCTTATTTTGGATTTTTTTTTAGTTTTAAGTTTAATTTTTTAAAATAAAACAACCAATTTGTAGTTTTAAAAATTATTTTTGTTTCTCTCTAATTTTTAGTTTCAAAATAATTTTATATTAATAATTTTCTATCCTATTACAATTAGCTTAAGGGTGTGTTTGTGTGATGATGATAATGATAATTGACAATGATAGTAGTGATGTAGATGGTAGTGGTAGTGGTTGATAGTAATGGTAGAATGGTGTTAATGCAAGTGGTGATGGTGTGTGTAACTCCCCTTTTTATTTATTTATATTTAATAAGAGTTATTGCATAGATAAAATTTTACGCCTTAATTCATTCAGAGAATTACAATTTGATAATAAATTAACTCATCAAATTACCTCCAATTCAAATTCTTATTATATGATATACACAAGATAGAAAAGTTATACATCGCATAAACATTATGAAGCAAAACACTAGAAGCAAAAACTTTTGAACTAAGCTCTTAGCGATTTATTTCAGTTTAATTTAGATTCAAAGGGATCTTCTTCTTCAGTTGATTCTTCCCTTTGGTTCACATTACCAGCATGTACTAATCTCATTGATGATTGAGGAGTTTAAGGTCATCTCCGATTAGTTGACACATTCAGAAATCTAGGTGGCGATGTTTGAGAAAGAACTATTGACAAATCTACATGGTAGAACTGCCAAGGAACTACAATGTTGGTGGGTCTGAAAGCGAATCGGACATATCCTATGAAGGTATCATCACACTGGACCCTTTCATAGGTCCATCTCCCTTCTAGGGACAAAATCGTTAGATAAAAAAGTGGTTGGAATTCATCAGTCATGTTTAGTCTAAAAGAGAAAGGGTGTAGGAGTGAGCTATCGATTTTGGGACACACGCACATAATAGAAAGTGGTCTATCTAACGTAATTTATCATCTCACCGTTCGTCCCTAATTAGGTTTTTCTAATCACTTTAGGGCTCTTCGTAGGCTCCAAAACTACCAACTCTTGGAAGGATTACACGAGCGTGTCATGAATAATCCAATTTACAACTTTGGTTGACGACCGAGAATACATACCCTACCTGGTACTCGGTCTAGGGTACTCTCAACCGAATCTTAGTAATGCTCCATTTTGTCGGGAACACCAAGCCGGTTCTATGATACCCTCTACCCCTAAACACCTTATCTACCCCTAAGGTCTTACTAGAGCTTGCGTACATTCCTCAGGTACCTTCTGTGGTCAACCATTGCATCTGCCATCTTAAATTCTCACTCGATAGGATTTTTACTCAATCTACCTTCCTTATTTCATTGATCATCCCTACTATTTCTTTTTACATTAGTATTGATGTCATATCAAGGTTCTCAATGGACAACATCTATGTTTACATTATAATCACTCTAGATTGCATTATCATTGTCTGAGCATATCTCAATTCATCATCTATCCTAGGATTTTTTAAAAATTACTGTCACTGATGGACAATTAACAAGTATAATTTAATTTTCATTAAATTTTATGAGGAAAATCTATTTCATTCTCATCCACAGTGATAGATTTATTCCCTATGTTTATTGCAAGACTTGGATGAGCAAAGATGGTAGAGAAATTAAAAGAAAATAGAAAAGGGTATTTTGGTAAATTTTTTAATTGAAGGGCAAAATTACCATTTTGCCCTTCATCTTCAACCTCTAGCTCTGGTTTTGAACCATAGATTTCAAATTTTCAATCTTTTTTTTCTTTCGCATTTTTGGAAATTAAACTATCCAAAATCCTTCAACGACTTGTTCTCAACTATTTCTAACCTTTAATTAATTAAATGAGGTCCAGATTAAGGCTTTTCGAATTCGAATTCATAGAGTTTGAATCCTATGAACTCTAATTCAATTAAGGAAGATTAATGCGAATTAGCACATCAAACTATGCAAAATTCAAATTAAAAACATATAAAATGTAACCATAATCAGAATTTTAAGAAAAGATAATTCATTCTACCTCAATTGAAGCTTTCTCAATTCGTTAAAGGCGAAGCTTTTCAACCTTTGCAAACTCATGATTCTTTGGGTATTTCTTCAAATTTCTTCAACAAAAAGGTTCGTGGGGTAATTTTGAATCTATTGGAACAAGTTTGAAGCAATTTGGTGATGAAACAATAGAGAATTCTAAGGTCGTAGTTCTTTGTATATTTTCTAAATTCGAACTTCAATTTCCCTTTTATAAGCCTCTATGGTCCTCCTTTCTTCACAACGAACTATGCCTAGGCTAGGGCGATGATAGGGATAACTTTGTAGGGTATGGGGTGGCTCAAACTAGCAAGGAAGAAAAGTGACTCAAGGTTGAAGGTAACTCAATTGTTTCAATGGCGGCCAACGCGTTTTAGGAAAGGTTAAATAGCATTTAATCCGTAAAAATAACAGCGATGTGCCTAGTGGTCAAATGGCAATCCCTGTGTCTCAACTCTCTTTTCGACCCTCATGTCACTCCCTTCAAATCCATCCCCCACCCTTTTCACATTTGTGTTTTATTTTTCCAAAAGTTTAACTCAGGGCTTTTAGTTATTATTATTTTATTTGTTTTACATGTTACCCCACATGGGTAGCTTAATTGGCAAAAGTTATCTCCTCTCTCTCTAGACCTTGAGGTTGTGCCCTCGAGCAAAGGTGACTCTCCTTTATTTTTCTTTGCCCCTTTCATTCTGTTTTTTTCTCTTTTTCTTTTATATTTTCTATTTTTAATTTCTATAAATTCTATTTTATATTTTTTAAATTCTTCAAAAATCCTAGAATTTGAATTATATTTCTTTCCTTCTAAATTGAATTCTCTATTTCATAAAAAATCTATTTATTTTGATAAAATTTAATTAATTTTATCTTAAAAATGATTATTTAATTTTCCTAATTTCATAAGAAATTATTTTTATTTTCTATAAA
>JAMLFT010007752.1:0-14467 GCA_026544285.1 Pachyrhizus erosus | reverse complement strand
ATGATAAAATAAGTGTTCAATGAACACTCTTTGGTGTAAATAAAATTAATAGGATACCATGAATTATAAAAGAAAAATAAAATTATTACTATCTCAGTTCAAGAAATGAAAAGATCGATAAGTCTTCATAAACAGAAGAGATCCCCCTCTAGCCAGAGACAAACCTAGTAATGGCCAAGTAAAAAGCAAGAATCTTCGAATTATAAGATTCCACAGATCTAGTACCTAGGAGACTTGATCGATAGAAGTAAGGGTGGATAAATAAAACGAGAGTAAGATTAAAGAATGGAGAAAATGCAATAGGTTGACTACAAAAGGTACCTGAGGAATGTATGTAGGTTGTGGAAGTCCTTGGAGGTGTTTAGGCACCAAGTAGGTGAACTGCCCAGATTAAGGAGTCACAAAGTCGGCTTCGTAACTCCGACAAAGCAGAGCATTACCAAAGTTAGTAGAGAGTATCTAAGGTATGTACCAACTTGAGATATGTACTCCTGACCGTCACCAAAAAATATTATAACTCATGGACTTAATATTACGATTCGCATAAGTCCTCTGGTGGTAGAAGTAAAGAGGCAGCGAGGGATCCCTAAATACATTAGTAATTTATTAAAAAGGACACGTAGCGGTGAGATTGAGAATATACGTTTTCAGGTACGCCATATTGTGTGACTGTTTAAGAATTGAAGATTCACTTCTACACTAAGCCTTTTCAGGAAAAGATGTTTGAAGAATTCCACCCGTTATTTCACGTGTCTATAACTCCCTTATGCAGACGATGGACGGGGGATTCATTATATCAACTAGATACCTATAGTGGATATGTCTGTTTTACTTTCTTTCATGAAACTCCGTTTGCACCACTTCTTATGGACAGATAGACCTCCCTATTGTGCAAACTCAGGTGGAACCACCACGAATCACCTCCTAGTTTCCCATCACATCCTAGGAGGAGACGTCAAAATAACTCTTTCTCAAGCCACACTAGACATAGAATGGTTAGATCTACTCCCATAATTGATTCTCCTGAGGAAGAGGATCCCTCCGAAGATCTGGGAGACGAAGTTTAAAATTTTCTCTTTGTAATATCAATGTAGTACACATGTAGACTTTTATTTAGTTAATGAAAGTAGACTTTTATGTATGTTTATTTTAGTAAGGACAATGTGGTTGTTACAAGCCCCAAGATGTCATTGGTAATATATGAAATTAGTACGGATAGATTGGCTAAATTTTTAAATAAATTATATTGGATAGACAAAAAAATTGTTAATTCATTTACGATGTACTAAAACAATCTTATCCATTTATTACTTTTTTATTAAAGTGTCTAACTTATCCATTAACTAAATATTTTTCAATGGATATTCAAACAATCTCTTTAAAGTTTATTATATGATTTTTTAAAAATATTTTTATAAATAAAGTTTAATATTTATCACTATCTTGAAATCAAACATCTAATACATTTTTATAAATAGTTAATTGAATCATTATAAAATAATTAACTAAAAACTAGTAACCATGATAAACTAAGACATTAGACTAAAAAAAAGGTTGATAAAGATATGATTAAGTATTAGTCAACTCAATTTAAAGACTAGTCAATTCTAAATAACAAAAGTGAATGAAAAAGCTTGAATAGTCAACTCATTAATATAAATGACTTACTAATAAGTTAGAAATAGTTGTAATTAGTAGAATTAAATGTTTTTAGGTGATTAATAATTTAACATATTTAATTAAGATAGTTAAAATTAATTAAGTTCCAATTTATTAATTTAAGATAGAGAGAGAACTAGTTAGAAATTAATTATTTTGTTCAGTTAATTAATTTAATGACTTAAGTATGTTTTCCGTTGATGTTTGTCTTTTTCAATCCTCCAAATTTAAAGTTGCATTATTTAGTCCCTCAAATTTACAAAATGAATTTTTTAGTCCATCTTAATTGATATGTGGTGGGTTAGATATGTAATTTTAGCAGGTTTTTTATTGTAAGAAGAACTAAAAAAATATTTCATAAATTTGAAGGACAAAAAATACACGTTTTAATTTATGGAACTAAAAAAAAGACATGCATTCAAATTTAAAAGACTAGAAACATATTTAAACCTGATATAATTAATTGTTAAAGGATTCATAAATATTAAATAATTAATATAATTATTAAAAATTATGTTAGAAATGATCAATTAATTAGTTTAGATGATAGAAAAAATACAGTTAGTAAATTATGATAGACTAGTTTACTCGTTATTGACCCAAAACGATAAATTAAACCGTCAAATGAATGAGAAACCTAACAAAGCTTAACCACAATTAATTAACCTCATAGGGCCTAGTTAAACAAATTAAGAGAGGGCATTTAACTTAGGAAGGGACATTGGTTTTACTAACAAGAAGGGGGAGGGTTGTGCTGCTTTAAAACCTTTAAAAGAAAGGGAAAAAAAATCATAAATCATCTTCCTCTTTGAGTTTCCCTCATTTCTCCTCCTCCTCTCTATGAAATCATACCTTCTCTCTAGAATTTGAAGGTTAATCCCTTATTTTTCTTCCATCCAATTTTTTATTTTGTGTAGAGGAGTTTTTCTCTCTCCAATAACATCAATTTCGTTGCATTTGAAGTCAAAAAAACTAAGATAGAGCGATTTTCAGGTTAAGTTATTTTCTTTTCATTATCATATTAATTGAACTTTGGATTGCGGTTTTTTCTATGAACATGTTACTAAACTTGAAAAATAGTTGAATTGCTTGTGTGCGTTGTGGTTGTTTGGAAATTTTAATAAATATTTTTGCGATGTATTTCTATGATATTAAGGCATTCTCTAAGTTTTCATGGTCTCTAGAACTCATGGTAATTTTTTTAAGAATTTTTTGAGCACATCTCTATTTTTAATTAAATTTTATTGTGAGTTGTTGAATTTGTTTAGATTAATATTTTGAATTTTATAAAAAAATTGGTAAAGGGAATTGAAAAAATATAACCAACTTTGTATTTTATAAATCATGAAGTGTATCTTTGATTTTTGTTGAGGTAAAAAGTGCTTGGAAAGTATTTTATTTAAATTTATTTTTGAAATTCTAGTATGCTATTTTGTTGGTAGGAAAATATGAGAAAAATAATTTTTGGAGAAATTAGGATTTGATAAAATTATTTAGTGCTTTGTTTATCATGTTGAGTGCTTGAGAATTTTCTAAAAATTTTAGAAAATAATTTGATATTTAATTACAATTTTTGGATGCATGTCCTATTTTGGGATAATTTTTTTGTTTTATTAGAAAAATGGTATAAGTTGTAACACTTTTGTGTTAAAAAAAACTATGAGTAACATATTAGATATTTTAGAAGAGCTTTGTGAAATTTTATGAAAATTAGAATTGGTTTGATATTTTAAAAATTTTAAGAATAAAGAAAAAAAATTAGATCTAAAGACAAATTTTAATTTAAAATAATAGTTAGTGGTTGATTTTTATTATGATAAATTTGTTTGGAGAAATATGCATGATGAAAAGTAATGTTGTTAGGTTTCATTGCATTTTGAATTAATTTGATGTAGCGAATAATTTTTGGGAATCACATTTTAACTTATGTGTATTGTGAATTTAGTAATGTTGTCATGATAAATTGAAATAATTTGAATCTTGAGGAGAGTCACACTTACAAAGAAAGACCCCAAATATGAACTTATATATGTGCACTTGGCATGTGATCAATTGTTAATTTAGTTTTAATTATTACTATGAATTTTGATTATATTTTTTTTATATTTGTTAATTGGAGGTAGGAAGGGCATGACTCTTGACTCTTGGAAAAAAGTGTGTTGGATACTCATGTATGAATGTGAATATGTGATGTGTTTGGGAGAAACACGGATATTATATTCTTGTGCGGGACAAATGAACTCATAAACAAGTGCATTTGTAAAATTATGACATCTTAAGAAGTTCCTAATATTCACTATGGAAAGTAGTGAATCAAGAATAATGTGAATGTGATAATTAACCAATGCACCAAACACTTTCATGAGATTGATGAATTATGTTTTGAGACATTTCATTGGAAAGTTTGTGGTTGTATATTTTGATGATATTTTGGTTTACAGCATGACATTTGATGACCACTTAGGACATGCTAGGAGTGTCTTGGAAGTGCTTAGGAAAGAGAGTTTATATGCAAATAGGGACAAGTGCACAATTTGTGCGACTCAAGTAGTGTTCCTAGAAATTATGGTGAGTTCTAAAAGTGTGCATGTTGATGAGGAAAAAGTAAAAGCAATTAGAGATTGATCTACTCCTTAAATGTGAGTGAAGTGAGGAGTTTTCATGGGTTGGTTATTTTCTATAAGAGCTTTGTGAAAGATTTTAACACACTTGTTTCTCCATTGAATGAAATTGTTAAGAAAAATGTTGGATTCAAGTGAAGAAATGAATAAAAGAAAACATTCAATGACTTGAAATATAGATTAACAAATGCATTTATTCTTGCTTTTCCTAATTTTGCTAAATCTTTTGAGATTGAATGTAATACATCTAATGTAGGGATAGGGACAGTTTTGTTACAAGAAAGGCATCCCATTACATACTTAAGTGAAAAATTGAAGGGTTTCATCTTAAGTTACTCCATTTATGATAAACAGTTTTATGCACTTATTAGAACATTATCTTTTACCAAAAGTGTTTGTGATTCATAGTGATCATGAATCTCTTAAACATTTGAAAGATCAAGGTAAGCTTAATAAGAGGCATGTTAAATGGGTGGAGTATTTGGAGTAATTTTCATATGTGATTAAACAAGACAAGACTAATGTGGTAGTTGATGCACTTTCTAAGAGATATTTTTTAATCTCCATACTTGAAACTAGATGTTTGGATTTAATCATATTAAGGAATTGTATTAAAAAGATCATGCCTTATCTAGTTTATTTGTTGTGTGAAAAAGGTGCTTATAATGGGTGTTTTAGGCATGATGGATATTTATTGAAAGATAAGAGATTGTGTTTGTCTCAAAGTTCATTGCATGAATGCATGATTAAGGAAGCTCATGAAGGGGGTTTAATGAGTCATTTTTAGAGTTGATAAAACATTGAATATTTCGCATGAACATTTCTTTTGGCTTAAGATGAAACATGATGTTATAAAATTTTACAACAATTGTATTTTTTGTCATAAGACTAAATCTAAAGTGATGCATCATGTTTTGTATACTCCATTACCCATTCTTAACTCTTTTTGGACTAAAGTTTTTATGGATTTTGTGCTTGGTCTTCCAAGGTCCAAGAGGGGAAAGAATTTTATTTTTGTTGTGGTTGATAGGTTCTCAAAAATGGCGCATTTCATTTTATGCCTCAAGTAAGATGATGCATGCCATGTAACATATTTGTTCTTCAAGGAAGTGGCTACACTTCATGGTTTGCCTAAAAGCATAATGTTGGATAGAGATTCAATTTTTTTATGCCACTTTTAGAAGACTTTATGGGGTAAGCTTGGAGCTAAGTTGCTTTCCTCCACCACATGTCATCTTCAAACGGACAGACAAATGGAAGTGGTAAATATGACATTTGCTCAAAATTTTAGATGTGTAGTGAAAGCTAATTTAAAATCTTGGAAGGATTGTTTGCCTCATGTGGAGTTTGCTTACAATAGAGTACGAAGTTCTACTACTTCTCATTTTCCTTTTGAGATAAGTTATGGTTATAATCTTATAACTCCTCTTGGTTTGTTACCTTTGCCTAATGTTGCTTCTATTTTGAATAGTGATGGACTTTCAAAAGCTAATTTTATTAAAAGCTTTCATTAAAAGGTTAAGTGTCAAATTAAAAGAATGATTGAACAATATGCAAGGAAAGCCAATAAAGGACGAAAGAAGATGGTGTTTGAGCTTGATGACTAGTTTGGGTTCATTTGAGAAAGCATAAATTTCCTTTCGAAAGGAAATCTAAACTCCAAGCAAGAGGAAATGGACCATTTAAAGTTTTAGAGACTATCAACCATAATGCTTATAAAATGTATTTACCTCTCGATTATGGTGTTAGCAATAGTTTCAACGTAAGTGAGATGTCTCCTTATGATGTAGGTATTCAAGAATCACATTCAAGGATGAATACTCTTCAAGGAGGGAATGAGAGAGGGCTATCCAAGGAAGAGAATGGAGAAGAGAAGCAAGAGGAAGAAAGACTTGAAGTTTGAAGGTCAAATTACAAGAGTAAGATAAAGCATTAGAGAAGAAAATTGTACTTAAATTGGGCATTGTTGGGCTCAAGCCCTTAAGCTAAAACCTATGCACCTATCTTGGATGAGCATAGAGTGGATTGAGCCAATATAAACTTAGGCATCACTTTTATGAATGTAGTAGTTAAGAGCTATGTTTTTGTGTAATTTGGACCTTTATAGGTCTTGGTATAGTTTGTGGTTTATAAACCTTCATTTCAAGATAAGGTAAAAAAAAATTTAGATTTCATTTTTTGAGATAGAGAAATTCTTTCTTGAGAGCTTTTGTAGCTTCTCTCTTGGTTCTAACCAAGAATTTTGATTCTTATAAAAGAAAGTTCATTCTTTATGACGTATCCTTCTTTGCTTATCAATTCCTTAAAGAATTGTGGTACTAATTCCTTTTCTAGAATCTATTTTCATTTTCTATATTTACTTCTCCTTCAAAGTAGATTTTACAAGGTTTTGAAAATGATCAAATTTTCACATTTCAAGGATTGACATGACACATAATATCATGACATTATGATTATATCATCTTTTGTCACATCACTTAATAACATGAACTAAAAAATTATAACTAAAATAAAAGACTTTTTAAAGAATTATAACAAAACATAAGATATTTATAAAGATCAAATTGATATTTAAGACAATATAATGAATTAACTACATAAAATAGTGTATTAATTTAAATTGAATTTATTATACCTATTTGTGTTGATGGTTAGTGAATGTAGGAAAGAAAGCCGAGACAAAGGTAGAGACTGAGTAAACTGGACTGGTAAGTATTATAGTAGGTACTGTAAATAAGTCTTAAAAATCGAGAGGAAAATGTCTCCCTATTTCTATTTTAATTCAAACGGTGAAAGTTGATTACAACCTTGTTCATTAATTGTTGCAGAATTAATTGTCATTTTTTCAATACAAAACAAACTTTCTTATAGATTGTAGGACGCAACAAGCCTAACATGTATAAATTACATAATCAACAGTCAATCCTCAAAATTGATGGTTGAAGTAGATAAAGAAATTCCTTCATCATACTTCCACCAAGTCAAACAAAAAACAACTTCTGACCCAATTTTTTAAAATAAAATTAAAAAAAAAAGGACATTTCTCTAAATGTTTGTGGAAGGTGAATAAATTTGTACCCAAGCAAATTCATTTTTGTAAGGCAAACTTGCCTCACAAGAGGCTTCACATGCATACACGACAATTGAAGCCCAATCCAGAGAGCCCACTTCATTGTCAACGCCAAAGTAATATAGTAGCTGTGGCAAAATCTGGCACCAGCAACATTAACAACTCAATATCCAAAGTAATTAAGCTAACATTTGCTTGACCATGCAAAAGAAGTAGTATTACATGCAGAATAACATTCAGCTTCAACAACTGATATCTAAAATAAAAATAACTACCTGAAATTCACAACACATTGGTCCACTGCAGTAACTGCACCTAGGAATATCAGCACTGGATGGTCGACCACTTGAAACAGGCCATATTGGCTTAGCATTAGTATTCCTATAATACCTGTTTTACCAAAATTATAATTAAATACAATATATTGATAATCAATCTGGTTATTATATATATTAATTTTTTTTATCACAGCATAAAATATGATTATAAAACAATGCACCTTTTAAAAGTGATTTTGATGACAATTAAGCTACATAATCTAAATTCCAACTTTTGTCCCCTCACTTGTAATTCAATAAATTAATTAACAGCTGTCAACTTGTAACAATAGCTTTTCAAATTTTAGTTAGCTATTTTTGTCAAACATAATCATAACATGTTCAAAATGGGGGCTGATATCTCTCAACTGTTAGATTAGTCAATCATAGGCAATGAATATATTTCTACTATTTTCCTGCTTATTTTAATTTTTATCTCTTACGGCAAGAGATTTGTCTAACATTTTCTCCCACCCGGATTAGTAAATAATCTGCCTCCATAAGGGCACACAGGAAAATTCACCATAATTAAGCATTCTAATTTTGCCGAATCTTAATCACCTCAACACTTGTTCAGGGGCCTTGGAAATGCGTTCCTGGAAGGAGGCCCAACTCTTTTTGTCATCATCACCCTGTTCACAAACAATGTAATTAGCAAATCATACACTCAAGTAAGATAATCTTATTAAGAAAAGAGTAGATAATACCTTAAAGCTATCTAAAAGTGAATTCATTGTGTCATCAGTCCTGTTCCTTGAGATCAAGGAATTAGCTAAGCTACTTTCCTCAGTCATGTCTCTATTATATTCACTTTCATCTTCAATGGTGATCTCAAATTCGGGCCATAGATTCTTGCTTCCAACTGTTTGATAATGAAGAATGATCTCATGAGTCATGTGTAAACTAACACGAAGCTAAATAATAGATGTTACACAATTCTATGAAGTTAATGTCTGCTTTATTTTGGAATGTTGTCAAGCATGTTTTAAGTTTCCTAGCAGATACAAATTTAAATATCCCCATCGCATTCTTTTTTGTAAATTCAGGATTAGATTGTCATGTATGAGCAACGAGCAATATTATAATTAGTTTTATCATTTTTATATTTAATCTAAAATTGACTAATAATTTCGTTATGAATGAGAAGCAAATAAATGTTGTGATAGAAGTATGCAAAACTTTAAACCACTGTAACCTTTATGAGACTCCAAGAAGGTGGTTCCACTTTTGTTGGATCCAGAAACAGGTGAAGAAACTTTCATCTGCTGGCAAGCAATTTTATGCTCCATGTGCCAACTCATAACCTGTGAGTTGGAAGAGAAAAGGAATCTTATGGGAGTCAAATTTGTGGAAGAAAACAAATGGATACATTATTACATTTAAGTAATTCAGTTACCTGGTGTTTCTCAGAGCAATACCGTTCTTGTCTGCAACTACTACAGCGCTTGTCTCCTTTCCAGGTACCGCACCAATCACAAAGACCAGCTGAAAGTAAGAAGATATTCTATGAAAATGGAAGTAGATTCAGAACAAATTTGTTTTATAGAATGCACATACATGTAGTCCAACATCTAAGTCATCAAAAGTGCTAATCCACTTATCTTAATGGCAGACTTGTCCATTAAGATAGAATGCACAAGCATGCCATATATTACTTATATGTTAAGTAAAATAATAACAATTGTAGAAATAATGTGGCAAATAACAAAAATAACATTACAATGCAACTATGCAAGCAACCTCTTCATGGTAACCAAATTATGTTTGAGAATGACATTAATTTTTTTCCTAATAAAAGCATGGTGTCACTATGTGCAATAACAGAAGGAAGGATAACAAATAATCATGAACTCTTTTTACTTCATGCAGGACTCCTTAATGCTAGTACCAAAACAGAGGATCTCTAGACAACTATGAAAACCTGTTTCCTCCCATGGCACAATTTTTACCTTAAGGCCTAAACAAGTAAACATTAAAAAAACTCAGAAAATGAATTTACCATGAATTTACATAAATGGTCACAACAAATATTTGTAAGATGGGATTATTTTCTGCAAATGAAGCAAAATTATTTTAATGATGAGTAAACCAACCTCCACTGCCAGCAGGTTTGTGGCTCTCATTATACTGAGGGCATTCAGGTGAGTAAAATGGGTTAACTCGAGGTAGTTGACAACGGAAAACCTTCACACTTCAATAAATTATTTACATAATCAGAGATCAACAATCAAAGGAACAAAAACACTGAAAAAGTGTGTTTCACACAGGATGATTGCTGACCTTCTAGATGGTTTCTCTGGATGGCGTTTCCATTGCTCATGCTGATCCCTGAGAAGACATTTCATGGAGGGACACATAAAAACAAGCAACATTCGGTGAAATGTAGTTTCCTTGTCAGTTGGTGCATAAACCTAGTAATTCAAGTATTTAATACAATACATCACAATCCACAGGTACAGCACAAACCATACATACATCATCAAACAATGATGAGGCATTAACTTTGTACCTGAAGCAAGAATTGTAAAGGGTCTCCACAAATGTCACATACAGATGATCCCCCTGATGGTATATTCAGAGGATCAAGCCAAGCCTATTTATTATTCACATCACAACAGATCATACAACCATGAGAAACGACAATTGTATTCTCCTAATAAAGCAAGCCAGAAGCAAAGTGTAAACAAATTCAATGAGGTAGTAAAGTACCGGGACTCCTCCAGCTTTGCTTGGGAAGTACTGACGGCAAAGAGACCATTTATTCTTGGGCTTGTCAACAAAACCAAGAGTGATAGGTTCATGCTCTTCATCATCATCTTCATCATCTTCATCTTGATCTTCTACATCATCATTCTGGATAGCCTTGAGTTTGTCAACAGGATCTCCAATGGCATCAGGGTCCATGTATTTATGAATGAATAGAAAGTGCTAGTCTGCAAGATAGTTAAGATTGATTGTGTGAGTGGAACAAAGGACTTTAGCAGTAAACCAGAAATATATGGTTGTATAACTTGATTGAATGCTGGGTCATTGATCAAGCAATCTAACTACAAATCATGCAGTTGAACTCGGAAACCAGACAAATTAACAGGAAAGAAAATAGCTATCTAAAAAGTAGTTCACATCAAGCATTGAAGGATACCAACTATAATCACTAACAACATTTATAAATACTAACGTACCCCAGTGCCATGGGGCTCCTTGGTATGCAAAGGTATGGGAAAGGGTCATTGTATGCAGCCTTATCTTTGCAAATACAAAGAGGTTATTTCCAAATTCAAACCTATGACCAACTGGTCACCAAGCACAACTTCACTGCTATACCAACGCTCGCCCTCCACTAACAACATTTAACATAACCAAAAAATTCAAAGCTTTGACAAGCTTGCAAGCAGTTCCATGTGATCAAACATATCCACATGGAAATCATCAGAGAAGTTGTCACTATAAAACAAGAGAGCTAAAATGTACCAAGGCCAGGAAAATAGTTAGCAAGAAACCTAAGAAAACAGTTGGCCCCTCAAACCTTTATAATATGTGACAACAATTGACCTTAGATATATAACTCCAGAATAACAAAACCCTTAATGATTATGGATTTAGTTTGCAGCAATATATAGAAGTAAGCCTAATATCCTCAATGTTACAAAAATATCATTTTTCTTAAAAAAAAAAAACACAAAATATCATTTATTCTATTTCATATATTTATGTTTACACCATATTATACCATCTAACTTAAGAAGGAAAATATTGTAAATTTGTTGTCTAAAGGAATAAAATAGCAGTGGCTGCATAGAATCTTAATTAACTCAATAAATAACAGCAACAAGGAGAATGAAACTTAAACAAAAGCATTTACCAAAAAGACAATTTGAAGATATAATGTAACAACATAAGAATACAAAGATTTCTCGCAGGCGGTGACAATGAAACAGAGAGAGAATGGGGTAAAGGCACATAATTTACCTGAGAGGATGAATTAACGTGTTCCAAAAATTCAAAGAGGCTTGTAGGTGTAAATCATATAATCTAATCGATTTTGAATTTCAAGCCACGCAATTAAACTGATAAAGAGTTTTGAATTGGAACACTGAAGCTCGACACGGAGAAGAAGCTCGCTGCTCACTGGACACAAGTCTTGCTTGTGGCTCTCAAACGGCGCCGTCTAGGTCTGATTTAGGGTTTTGGGTATTAAGAATAAATGTGATTTTTATTTAACTACTTAAATTATTTAAATACTCCTACGAAGAAATTTTTTTTAAAGGAACATTTGCTTAATTATTTTGTTTCCTTGTGATATCCCACGAAGAAATAGGAATTAATATCTCAATATACAAAAAATTCATTAGAAATTGACTACTCTCAAAAGATATTATTTCATAAACATAAATTTAAGAATTCGACTTCTAATAACATATTTAAAAAATTATGATAATTTTTTTTAAAAAAATACAATTATCTATCAATCATTTCTTAATATTTACTTAATTATTATTTTTTATTTAACTTAACTATCCTCGTTTCATTTATGTTTTCTGGTAACGGTACTAGGAGTATTTTATTGGTTTTGCTGTTATTTTGCACATATAATTTCATCAATAACTGTTTCGAGCATTAAATGAGTATTTTTGTTTAATTAAAACTTTAAGAAAAATATTACAATTATAAGAAAATATTCATGATTAACTAAAATAAAAATATTTGTAACAAAGATTTATGAGAAAATTTTGAAAAACAGTAAAAATAATTAGTTTGCAAGTTTTGAAAAAAAAAACATTATAAAGTTAAATTATTCGTTATTTGGGTTAATTAAAATGAATTGAATTAGATCATCCACAGTGCTTATTGAATTGCTTAAGAGTTTTTTCAATAAGTTATACATCCCACTTCACACTTAAGAGTTTTTATTATTTTTTTAATGATAAACATATAATGAGTTGTTTAAATGAATTTAAAAATATATATTTTATTAATTAAAATTAATAAAAATAAATTTATTTATATAAGAAACACCATATCATTCAATCTAATGATAAATTTTGTTAAACAATATTATTTAATTAAAAACAACTCTTGTAAACAACGATGTTGAGAATGATGGTCTTATTAAAAAATTACATCTAATTGATTTCATTGATTAATATACTTGGCAAAAATCAAAGTCAAAATTTAATAAATAAATAATTTTACTAGTGTCGAATAGATATGAGACACTTTTGCTATCACATATGAAAGAATATATATTTTTAAAAAAAAAATAAGCTTAGTTTGTTTATAAAGAAATATGAGTTGTTTAAGATGGAGAAAAATTAGGATATTCAAATCATGTTAAGAATTTTCAAAACTATCCTCAATGAACTCAAATATTATGAGGATTTTGATCATATTGATAAAATTCTTAGAAGTTTGCCTAAGAAATGGAGGTCTCAAGTAATAGTAGTCTGATGTCCAAAAATCTATATCAACTTTCATTATAGGAGTTGGTGAGGATCTTGAGGATTCATGATGTGAAGTTAGACTAGGATGAAGAAAAGAAAGACAAATTTATTTCTTTTTCTACACAAAAAGCTAAGAAGACAACTCTTTTATCACCCAAAGCTATGGTGGAAGACGAATTCACTAGAAACCAAACTGAGGAGAAAAACTTTGAGGACGATTAGATTTCCTTCATATGAAGGAAGGTTCACTCCATATAGAAGAAGAAATGAGGGTTTCGATAGAAAAACTACTCAAAGAAGTTCTCTAAGGAAGGTCTCCATTGCGAGTTGTATCTTTGTAAAGATCTTGTGAAAGCAAGAGTGACAAATTCATTACTCAATTGTATTTTTTTTCTTGTATTAGTGGAACCCCTCAAGGTTGAGGAAGAATTTGACGTATTTCAAAAGTTAGAGTGAATTAATATAAAATATATTTTCAATGTTGTTGTCATCCTTCATGGTTTTTACGTCCAATAATCTCATAAATAATTATCAAATCAATTTAAAACTTTAATCAATGGAAACTTGTACTAATCTAGGAATAGGAAGGGTTTTCACTTATAAGCACAAGTGGTAGAGGAAAACAAAAATTCATAATAAATAAATAATATAAATATGTAATATACTTTATATTTTAAATTTATAATAAATAATTAAAATTGTGATATAAAATTATTTTGGCATTCAATAGTAACTTGCCATAGTTTTTTTTTCCAATCAAGCAACTATTTATATAGTAACCAGTCCCAACAGACTAAACATATTTAGAAATCATAATAAAAGCTAAATTTATGGATTTCCATTCAACCAGGCCCCAATTTTTATGGGGAAAACCCCTTTTAAACAGGGACAGGGGCAAGTTCTAATACGAAACTTCATTCCTCCACCCTTGACCTTATACCTACTATGTTTTATACATCTTTATATAGGTTTGAATATCATTTTTGTTCATTATGTTTTCACATTTTCCCCTTTCGGTCCTTAATGTTTTACAATTCTCATTTTAATCCTTTATGTTTCTTAAAAGACCCATTTTACATTTTTTTTTCATTTACAAAACTCTAACCCAACACTTTTGTGTTTAAAGACTTAAGTCTAGTGCTTATTTTCTAACAAATATATAATTAATTAGTTAATGAGTTAATTTTATCAATTTAGTCATGCAAACTTCAAGTTATAAATAATTATATCCTTATGTGAATTTGATTATAAACATACTAAATGTGAGTTTAAAAAATTTGTTTAAAATTAATTATTTCATAAAATTAATGAAGTTATTAAAAAAAGTTATCTAATAAAAGATAAATTAATTTATGGAAA
>JAMLFT010007751.1:0-14441 GCA_026544285.1 Pachyrhizus erosus | reverse complement strand
CTCTTCCGATCTATCTTTATAATAATAAAAGTAAAAAAGTTTGAGTCGAAATTTATGATACAATTTTTATAATAATAAAAATAAGGTTTAGATAATATTTTGACCTTGAAAATAAAAATAAAATTATTTTAATCATTTAAAGATTTTTGTTTTAATTATAGTCACTTAAAGGTTTTATTTTATTTTAATTCTTAGTTTTAAGAAATATCATTAAAGATATCATAACAACGACGTTAATAGTTTATTAACTTGCTATATCGTTAAAGAGTGATACGAGAGTCATGTTAATTTTTTTTATCAAACTATGTTTTTAAATATTTTATTAAATAATTTAATATTATTAACTATTTTAAATAAATAAATATTTAAAAATAAAATTTATTGAAAACATTACACGTAACTGTCATATCAAACTTATTTAATATATGATAAGTTGCTTAATTGTCAAAATTGTTATGTCATTGATTAACATTATTATTTGTAAGTAATTATTAAAATCAAATTTTTTAAATTTTGAAAGAACTAAAATAAAAAACTTTAAAAGACTAAAATAAAAAAAAATATTTTATAAGAACCAAATATTATTTAAACCTAAAAATAAAAAATATGAATATAAATTATATATTTTTAGATTAATTAAAATAATTTCAACTAACATAATTTTTTGTTTGATCGTTGTTTCTTCATTCACCCCTTAGATGTTCTAAGTTTAATTTTTTTGACTTATTGTTTACTCTTTTACAAATATTTATCGTTGATAAAAATAGAGAAAAAAGTATACATCAATTAATATTTTTTCCTTTATAATTTATTCATTTTGTTGTTTATTCATCTTATTAAATATTTTTACAATTCTTTTTATTTCTTTTTTTGAAATATATCTTACATATTATTTTTTCTTCACTTTTTCATAGATAATAAAGGTAAAATTTTAATAAAAAAATGAAAAAAAATTATAAAAAGTGATATACAACATCATTCAATTAAAAAAAAATATGACGTATTGAAATTTTTTTAACTTAAATTAAATTAATTATTTAGAATTATTATTTTAATTTTTATATTTTATAACATTTAAATAATATATATAATAAGTGTAAATTAGAATAATAAATTTGTAGATAATGCGTCTATATAATAATAAAAAGAATAATCGAATATAAATTCTGATATATTTATATCAATTCCCACCATTACTCTTATGAGTCGGATTAAGATTGTTTAACGTTTTGCTTGTATACATTCGATAGAGACGGAGAAGGATGAGAAGAAAGGAAGACAAAGAGACAAAATTAATAAGTAACGTAATAATCTGATTGAAAGTGGTATCCATCCAAAAGGCGAAACAAACAACAGCCACAAGTATGAATTCTATGGAGAGTGAATCTATATCTTTTTCAGTATGTAAAATTAAGTGCCATTTCTTAAAAAAGAGTACGATAGTTACGGTTTCAATCTTTCCTTAAAATTCGGGGTCTTTCCTCCTACATGACTTTAAAACCAATTATAAAAGGTATTACTGTAATTTTTTTTATTTGAACTACTATCTTTTCTATTATATAGGATAAATTTTATTTTTATTTAACTAAAATTTTAAATAAATATTTTTAAGTATAAATTGTATTAATTTTTATGATAAACAAAAATATCTTTGAAAAAAAAATTTATTTAAAATAAATAATATAACTATAACATTAAAGTTATTTTTAATTATTGATAATTTTTTTAAAAATATATTGAAATTTAATTTAGACATCAAAATAAAAGAGTGTAAGTTGAAAGAGACATGTGTAGAGAAGATTAAGTAAATAAGATGAAAGGAGAGTAATTTGATAGGAACGAGAGAATTTTTATGTTGTCTTATTACATATTGGTGCGTGAAGTGCACATAAAAACAAGAGATATAATTTTTTAGCGTCTAATTGCCTTTCAAAAAAAGAACATTTTTAGTGTCTAATTGAAAGGGTAGAAAGAGTAAAAAAATCAATATTCAAATTGTGTATTTTGATTTGTAATATGAGTAGATTATGTAATTTTGAAAATAAATTTTATATTTTTTTATTGTTTTGATAACTATAATTTTGATATTAGTTAGTTGGAAATTTTAAATTTTTTTTTTTTGCTGAGAGTTGGTAAATTAAGATATTAATTTAAAGTATTTGATAAAATTAGTCATTAAACAAATTAAAAATTATAAAGAGATGTATTTGTATAAACTTTTAGTTTACAAATAAAAATATTACTAATTAATTATAATTTTAGATTTTTTTTTAGTTAATTTAAACCTGAATCATTTTTAAAGATTGATATTTTATTAAAAAATTAAAATGAATAGATTAATAATTAAATAAATTTATACAGTGTTAAATGAGAATTTTCATTCCAATAATAAAAACATATTATTCAAACTAACAACAGAAATAAAAAAACCATAATAAGATATATTTGTCTCAGTAGAAATGTAAACCAGACAATTGTGCTTAATCCCAGATGACGATAAGAGACTCATTCAATCATTCCATATACCACTTTGATAGAGGACAACAAAAATTCAACTCCATCTTAAATTATTGATGGTTGATTATGAAACTAAAATCGTTGTTGCCATTGACCAAAGTATCCAATTTGAAAGTTATTTATAAGATATGAAACTAGAAGTGTCGTTACCTCAGAAGGTGTTACATGACGTAGAATGCATGAATTATGGAGTGACATTTAATGTGACTGATAACACTGAAGGTTTTTGGAACTGTTGTTGAAACTTTGGGTTGGTGCCGCACTTCTGGTGATGTGATGTTGAAGGAAATCGAGCAGTTTCTGGGTTGAAGATGCTCCTTTTTTTTTAAAGCAAAACAATTTCATTAATATAGAGAAAACTTGGCACAAGAAGTGCCAAAGTTTAGGGTTTCAAATACAAAAGAAGTGGTTGCTCGTACAAATCAAAGAAGTAACAAGAAGCCAACCACCAAACATAAAATTTATCCCTTCACAAAAAAATAAAATAAAATAAAATAAAAAATAAAAAAATGGACGCCGTGTATGAAAACATACCATAAGCTTTATTTCCCCTCATTTTCGAAAAGTCGTGTTGCTTTTGCTGCTATGATTAAAATTATGATTGTCTCCACGGATTAAACTGGATAAAAGAAACTTGACTTCAAAAAATTCTGATGAACACCACTTCCCAGAACATCAGCACAAACAAACAAATGAATGAATACTTTTCCACATAGTTTCAGCATTTCTGTTGTGCTTGTTTAAATAAAAGCACCGACCCAAAATGATACTCCTTTTGTCTGATACGCCCCTCATTTATCTGGTGTTTGTTGTTCTGTTCTATACCAAAGAAACTGCTCTATCATCTATTCAACGCCATCCATTTCTTACTTTTGTTTTTCATGCTCCCTCCACGAATCGGACAATTAAAAACATCCTCACCACATCTACTTCCTATCTGTTATATTACCACACCATTTAAACATGCCACTGGGCTTAGCATCCATGAAAACAGTGAATGTATAAACCCTCTCTTTCTAAATCTAAGCACTTCCATGATAATATTTTGGCCTTCTCCACCAATTATTTGCCAGAATTGATGTCACACTGCTGCACCTAGAAATCAGAAATTGAAATTGCAGGAGAACTGATAATTGCAGTTCACAAATTAAAATGGACAAAGGAAACTTGTAGGTCAACTTTCACGTTACTTCATAATTGGGTTTACTTAATATAATAATATATTATAACTCTCAGCCTATATAAAGGCTATACTGTGTACGTAATTTGATAAGCCGAATGAATGAAAACATTATGAGAAATATTATTTCTTTTCCTCTGTTTCTTGCGTGAGTTCTTTTTAATATTATGTTTCATTAGATATCAAATTGGTATCAGAGCAGGTTATATTTAACATTAATTTTGTAAGTTTGTGAGAGAAAAAAATGTTGAATGTGTGAGAAACAAGAGAGTTTTCACTTTATTAAATTATTTTTTTTTGAGTTTATTTGAGAGAAATAACTACAAATTATAATATTATATAGTCTAATTCTAAATTAGATGAAAAATTGGATTATAATTATTGGGCATTGTTAATGTTTATCTATTTAAAAGTCTACAATATTTAGAACTTTATTAAATTAGGTTTACAATAAGGAGCTAATGATACTACTCAAAGGAGGGATCAGTTAGTGCTTTCAGAAATCCACCAAGACGTAGATTATTTAATTTTTGGCAAAATAAAAAATACTAAGATGGCTAAAAAAGCATGAGACATTTTAAAATTGTCATACAAAGGTGTGGAGAAAGCCCAAAAATCTAAGAGAATATGAGACATATGAGATGTCAAGCTCAAAAAGTGTGGATAAATATTTTTCTCATATTACAGACCTTGTCAATAAAATGAGGGTGTATAGAAAAGATATATCTAAAAGCAAAGTGGTGGAGAAAATTATACGCACTATGCCAATGAAGTTTGATCATGTCGTAACTACAATAATAGAGTCTTATGACAAAGACACCATGACGATTGTGGAGTTGCAAGGAAATATTAAAAGCCATGTAAGCAGAATTTTGGAAAAAAACTAAAAAAGTGAATGAAGAAGCTTTGAAAAGCCAAGTGAATTTTTTGAACGTAGCAAAATCTAGTCAAAGTGAAGAAAGTAGAGGTCGTGAAGATGGAAATATAAACTTCAGAGGTAGAGGTCGTGACAGCTTTAGAGGAAGAGGTCATTATCATTTCAACCAACAATGGAGACACAACAATTTCATATCTACCAACCATGGAATAGGAAAAGGCAACAACTACCAAGAAAGGACAAATTTCAATTGTTACCACTATGGAAAGTTCAGGCACAAAGTTGCAAATTATAGATTCAAACAACATGCGAATATAACCCACAAACTTTAGTCCTAGCAACAAACAATTTTGCAAGCGATGGAAATATTTGGTACTTAGATATTGGTTGCAGCAACCACATGTGTGGGAAAAAAAGAGTTATTTTTCTCACTAGATGAAACGATAAAATCTATTGTGAAATTTGGAAATAACTCAAATATTCTAATTTTGGGAAAAGGTCGAGTTGCTATTAAATTGAAGGATGATTCTCAAAATTTCATCTTTCATGCTTCCTATACTCCTAGTCTTCATTACAATTTATTGAGCATGGGACAACTATCAAAAAAAGGTTGTAACATGCAGATTCATCATGGAAACTACACGTTGATTGACAAGAGTGAGAGATTTATTGTCAAGGTAAAAATGACTCCAAATCGCCTATTTCCTTTGAAAGTTCAACATGACAAAATTCCTTGTTTAAGTTCCATTATACAAAATGATGATTGGTTGTGGCATATGTGTTTTGGGCATTATTACTTTTCTAGATTGAATTATTTATCTAGAAAAGAATATGTATCTAGTTTGTCTGTTATAAATATACCTGATGGTGTGTGTGAGATTCGTGAAATTGGAAAGAAGCACAAAGAATCTTTTCCAACTGGAAAATCCTAGAGAGCAAGAAACCCATTGGAGATTATCCATTCAAATTTATGCATGGTTGAGATACCAACACATGGTGGTAACATTTATTTCATTACTTTTATTGATGACTTTAGCATAAAATCTTGGGTGTATTTGTTGAAGCAGAAATTAGAAGTTTGTGATGTCTTTAAGTCATTTAAGGCATTAGTAGAAAAGCAAAGTGGTTGTAGGATTAAAGCACTAAGGACAAACAGAGGCCAAGAATATCTTGCATGTGCATATTTCTTTTATCAACATGGAATTTAGCACCAATTGACAACCAGATACACTCCTCAACAACATGTAGTAGTAGAAAGGACGAATAAGACGATCATGGACATGATGAGATGAATGCTAAAGGAAAAACAATTGCCTAGAGAATTTTGGACTCAAGCAGTTACTACTATTGTGTATATTTTGAACAGGTGTCCAACAAAGAATGTTTATGATAAAACACCTGAAGAGGCTTGGAGAGAAAGGAGACCCTCTATTCTCCATCTTAGAGTTTTTGGATGTATAACATATTCCCATGTACCATATCAACTCATAAAGAAGCTTGATGACAAAGATGAAAAGGACATCTTTATTGGTTACAACATAAACTCAAAGGCGTATAAGCTTTACAATCCAATGACAAATAAGGTAATTATTAGTAGAGATGCAACGTTTGATAAAGAAGGAATATGGGATTAGTCTTCCAAAACCCAAAAGAACCCTATGGTAATTCTAGAAAACTAAGAATAGGAGAATGAACATGTAGATTTGACACCTGATGTTCCAAAACCATTCAGTAGACCACAAAGGAGTTGTAGATTACCAGCCAAACTAGAAGATTATGTTGTGGGTAATGATAATGACTCATCCGATGAAGAAATTATCAATTTTTTCTTTATTTGCAAATTGTGAACCTGTAACATTTGAAGAAGCCTCAAATGACCAACTTTGGAGGAAAGTAATGGATGAAGAAATTCATTCCATTGAGAAGAATCAAGCATGGGAGCTAACAGACTTACCAACAGAAAAAAAAAAAACCAATTGGAGTAAAATAGGTATACAAAACTAAGTACAAGCCTACTGGAGAAATTGATCACTTCAAAGCAAGTTTGATAGCAAAAGGGTACAAGCAAAAGCCAGTATTGATTATTTTGAGGTATTTGCTCTTGTAGCGAGGTTAGATACAATTTGTATGTTTATCTCTCTATTAGTTCAAAATAATTTGAAAATTCATCAAATGGATGTTAAGTCTGCTTTTTTGAATGGCACTTTGGAAGAAGTATATGTTGAGCAGCCTGCAAGATATGTGGTTGAAGGAAAAGAAGATAAGTTTACAAATTGAAAAAAACAATGTATGACTTGAAGTAGGTACCCAGTGTGTGGTGTAAGAAGATTGATTCTTACTTTTTACAACATGGATTTTAGAGATGCCCAATTGAGCACACTTTATATATTAAAGTTGTTGATCATGATAATATACTTATTGTGTGTCTTTATGTGAATGATCTAATTTTTACTAGCAATAATCTAAAGATGATTACAGAATTTAGAGAAGTTATGATTAGATGTTTTGAGATGTCTAATTTGGACTTAATGTCCTATTTTCTAGGCATTGAAATAGATCAACAAAATGATGGACTTTTCATCTCCCAAAAGAAGTATGTGGCAGACAATTTGAAGAAATTCAAAATGGAGAACTCAAAGTCAATCTCAACGTCAGTTGAAGAAAAGTTGAAGCTCAGAAGAGATAATGATGAAAGAAGGGTTGATTTTACCTACTACAAGAGCTTGATTGAAAGTCTTATATATTTGATTGCTACTAGACTAAACATCGTCTTTGGAGTTGAATTGCTCAGTAGATTCATGGAAAAGCCACATGCATGTCATTTACAAGGAGCAAAGAGAATTCTCAGATATATTAAATGTACTCTGATCGAGAGAATTTTTTATGCTAACAATAATGATGTGAAACTTGTTGGATATACAGATAGTGATTGGGCAGGAGATATTGAGACAAGAAAAAGCACGTCGAGGTACATATTTCATCTAAGAACAAGTGCAATAGCATGGTCCTCGAAGAAACAACCAACAATTGCACTCTCAACAGTTGAGGCAGAATATATAATTGTAACAAATTGTGCTAAACAAGTAGTATGGATGAGAAGAATACTTGAAGCGATGCATCAAAAGCAATATAGTCCCACAGTGATATTTTGTGATAACAAGTCTGCAATTGCACTAATCAGAAATCTAATTTTTCATGGACAATCTAAGCACATAGATATTCGGTTTTGAAGAACAAGTTGTAGATATTTTTTCGAAACCACTAAAAGCTGAGTTGTTTTACAAGTTATGGAAAATACTTGGAATGATACAAACTTAATTTAAGGGAGGCAGTGTAAAATTGATTAAATCAAGGCGCCTACAAAGCTGCACTGTTGCACCTGAAAATCGAAAATTGGTCTTGCGAGGGAACCGATAATTGTAATCCACAAATTGAAATGGACAAAGGAAACTTGTAGGCTAACTTTCACGTTACTTCACAATTGAGTTTATTTAATATAATATTATATTATAAATCTCAGCCTATATAAAAAGTTATACCGTGTATGTAATTTGATAAGCTGAATGAATGAAAACATTATGAGAAATATTATTTCTCTTCCTTTGTTCCTTGCGTTAGTTCTTTTTAATATTATGTTTCATGCGTGAGTTCTTTTTAATATTATGTTTCATTATATATCATTCTTGGTGCTGAATAGTTTCTTCCCTTAATATATTTATGTTTCTTCCATTCCAAATTGTCCACGGAACGTACACCAAATCACTACCAAACCTTCTTTATCAACTTTACATGAAATTTCCTTTAACTAATATATACGAGAAACCATATTATTTTGCATCACAGTATGATATCCCGTCCACAGCAAACACAAGTACCAACTTCTCGAGAAACATTCACAATCAAAGAATAAATGTGTTGTAGTCTCTTTCTTTTTTTACATCCACACATAATCACTCCTCATTAGGTAGAATTCCTCTCTTGATCAAGTTTTCTTTTGATTGAATTCTATTTCGGATTGTTTTTCATACAAACACTGATACTTTTATTTATCTTGTTACAAATAGTTCCCCACATGCTATTGCTCATCTCCTGAATGCTATTACTTCCCATAACATTGTATGCTGATCGCACTGTGTATTTTCCTATTCCCTCCTTAGTCCACACCCATTTGTAGTTTTTATACTGTGATAGCCCTTGCTCGATCAAATGTGTAAAATTCTGAACTAATTCAAGTTCGCATTGGAAAAAATCTCCTCCACTCCCTTCTCCGTAGTCCATTCCCATTTCTCTCCTACCCATTCTCTTAAATCAGCTATATAAGCCTTTTTAATATCAAATAAAGAATATAGCCTCTCAAATCTATCCTTCAAAATCCCTCCCTCCATCCATGGTTCCTTCCAAAAGACTGTACCATGTCCATTTCCCACCTCTTTCCTAATTGACTCACTAAACCACCTCCTTCTCTCTCCCCACTTGCCCTCCTCAATTTCCAAAATATTTTTGAACCATGTTGAGATTTTTCCTTTTCCAACCCACAAATCACACCAAAGATTTTTTTTTCCAAAAGCATCCTCCACCGCCACTTTCCTAAAAGAACTAAATTAAAACGCTTTAAATCTCTCACCCCCTACCCATCTAATTTCTTTTACTCACACTGTACTCCAATTTACCCAGTGAATTTTCCTATTCTCCTGTCCCCCACTCCACATTTTTTTTAAAGAGATTGAGATTCCATGAGTGATGATACCTGTCGAACCTTTTAAAAAAGAAAGATAGAAGACCGGAATTAAAGCCAAGACAGATTTCAGATGCTCCTAGATTGCTGGTTTTAGCAAAAAAGCATTTTACACTTTATGTGAAACAATTAAAGGCTAAAGCGAACAAATGAAAAACAATATGAATTTCCTCTTTACGTTTTAAACTCTCAATTTGTAACGTGTTTGCATCTGCGTTTTAAACTAAATTATGTTGTAATTTCTGCCTTAAATAAATATAAGGATGCAGAAGCTTGCTTATGAACCCACCAGATCTCTTTCGGTCTTTCCACAGTATCTAGAATTCCCCCTTTCAATCCATTCAGAAACACCAGTAGAGTAGACGTGGGATTTTATTCAAGCAACTGTGTCTTTTACAAGCTCCCGTTGCTTGTGTTTGAAAAAAACAAAGTGAGTAAAATTGTACAGTTCTCTTTCAACACCAAAAACAAAAAATCGTAAAACACAGATACAAATTAAAATAATAGTAGATGTGAGATACCATGTAGAATTCATTTAGTGAACTCACTGAACTGTTTAGAGTTACACTGCTAGAAAAGAAAGTTGTTTAAATGGTATTAAATAAAAAGAAGTAATGTGTTATTACAGGACTCAAAAAATTAGCTTAAAGCAATAAGTTGCTCTACGTGAAATATACATCCAGATTAAGCCGTTAAAAATACATGCTTCCGCCTATGAGGGATCAAAAGCTTTAATGGTAAAGCACGACAGTTCTGTGATTGAGGTGATCTTTTTAAGAGGCAACGAATAAAATTACCTTAAATAGCAAGGCAATATGTTCGCAGTTACTAAATCTGGGCTTTCCGTACCTACGAACGACAAGTAACCACATGGCTGTTACAAGTTTCTGTAATCACTTATCAGATAAACGAAAATAGTATATGTCACATCAAGGTTGCTGTTTAACTAACATATTATAGATAGCGTATTTTTTAAGTAAAGATTAGAACTAGACAGAGTGCATTATATAATTTAATTTTATTGGATGAAAATGAAACCAAAGAAAATAAAACAAAACCGTTCAATTCCGTGCCAAAACACTACGCGTTGTAAAGCATACTTCTTTATCCCAATCATATCTCATCGTAATAATAGCCAAGATCAATGTTTGAACCACCGTTCCAGTCATCATTCCAGTCCACATACCCTGCATGTAGAATAAACAGATCATCACGGTCGAAAACTATCTAGTTAGCATGGAGAACAAAAGGAACACCGCATAAAGTATTGCCTTCACAATTGAGCACTCTGAACAGTTCATATTTACGTGGCAAGGTTAACCTAATTTACATTATCAGGATCATAATTGGAATGTGATAAAGTAAAATTATTGTAATTAATGTTAGAGGGTAGTGGAATATTAAGTTGTGTCTGCAGCATTATAGGATAGGTACACTTACAACAATAACCGAAGGTAGCAACCAGCCTAGGAGAACCCCAAGAGGTATTCCAATCAGGTAGTAACTGCCAATGTTTATATAAGCCACTATTGCTTGACGACCAGACCCAACTGCCACCCCTGAAGATCAACAGATACCAGCACTAGGGACAATGTCAGAAATTGAAATTGGACTTGATTGCTTATAAAGTGTATTAGATACTCACCTGAAAGAACAGGTTGAATGCAATTAAGAAGAATAGTAAAAGCTAGCAACAGTGCCAGTTCTTTGACCATTTGGATAACGGATGAGCTCGATGTAAAGATCAAGGCCAGGTTCTTGTTGAAGGCCACAATTATCAACCAAAATATAAATCCCACCAGCACAGTAGTTACTAAAGAAACCACAGTTGCAAATTTTGCACCTTTTGCATTGCCTGCGCCAAGCTCATTAGCTACACGCACCCTGAGTTGAAGAATTTTAGATGAATTTAAAGGGCGGAAAGATTAGTTGGTTTTGTACTGGAGACAGTTCTTTTTTACATTAAACAGGTGAAATATATATTTTTGTGGTTATTTGCTTTGGCATAATAATAAAGAAATCATCTTTGTGATTATTTGCAGACTTGCAGACACAGCTTGGCTGTTACAAAGCTACATCTACATGTATCTACCGCCCTCGTAATACAAGCTCTGCCAAGGTCCAAGACTAGCCGATGTTGCATCACAGAAAAAAGCATGTACTTTTACAGTTTCCCTTGATCAATGTGGTTTGGGGTGTTCTAACAATTTGGAGACTTAAATCACATGTTTACAGAAAGCAGATTAATCATTAAAATATGCTAGGTCTTCAAGAAAACTTAGGGGAAAGAAAACAATGCTACTCTGGAAAAAACAATGCTAAGTAGAGAGCAACGGCAGAGCAAGACACATATAAATGGTATCCAATGATTCAACTATCACAAAACTCGCTCTTTGTTCCCTCATACCACCACTGATATATACAATTATCTCCAACTGCATTTTCACTGGGGGGGTAACACTCTCATAAAGCAAATCAAAGTTCAAACTATTATCAGTCTACTGCCTTGTCAGAATAAATCAACAAAACCACACCAGAATGGTGTTGTACGGATTCACAGGGCTCTGCTTCTGAACATTGATTCCATTTGAGTACAACACCATAGAATACTCAACCTCACCGTACCACTGAGCTAAATAACTTTTCAATAGTTAAACTTTTCTCCTTACAACAAATTCATAATATACCACATTGTGGGAGAGGAAGAAAGAGAGACTTACAACCAGTGACATACCCGGTTGTACCCAAAAATGCTAGCGGTATCATGGATTCCCAACCGTAAATAGTCACACTGCCGTGCCAGGTAAGACTTTTAATTCAAAAATCCAATAAACCAAGATACAACTAAATTAGAAAGAAAAAACAAAGAAAGCACAAATTTACCAAACGGAAAGAGCATCAATTGCAGTCTCAGTGTCATACATATATCCAGACACTACGAGCAACAGCCTGTAATAGAAATTCTCCAACCTGCAATGTCACACCCATAGAAATATGCATTATGCATTTAACTTAATTCCAAAAATTAACTTGGATTATCCTATTATATTATTTTGGCCATATCACTTCTGGACGTGGAAAGAATGATAAGGAAAAAAAACAAGAGTAAAAGATAACACGCGTGGCATAGCAATAGAGGAGAGAGAAAGTGGAAGAAGAAGACAAACAAGAACCACAAGGAAAACACGCACGTGAAACTCCTGACCTTGGATCTTCTCTGCCTAACCCATAGTATGTGTGTGGACCCTTAAATGAGCGGCTTGATTTTTATTGCTATAGCTGTGGAGGATTTTTCCGATACTTGTGCTTCCGTCAGGAAAAATATATATCTGATGCTGCTGACGATTCTCATCTAATACATCCTTTGTTGAATGCTATAAACTTTTAGCTAGTTTATACATTATGGTGTATGGTATTTAACACACTATGGGTTAGGGAGAGAAGATGGAAGGCCAGGAGTTTCACGTGCATATTTGGCAGTGCTACTACCTTGTGGTTCTTGTTCGTCTTGTGAATCTTCTTCCACTTTCTATCTACTCTGCTGCTATGCTACCTGTGTTATCGTTTACTCCTCTTTCTCTCTCTATTTCTCTACACTAACAACACTAAGAATCACATCAACCTCAAAGTTAAGAACCTACATATAAGTAAGGGAACAAATCTCGTATATAGTTCTTTACATGTTGTTTGTATTATTCTCCCATCAGAATTGAAGTTGTATCTTGATAATCTACATAATCTTTTAATGAGAACTTTTATTAGACAGATTATCAAAATAAAACTAAAGTGCACAAGTTTATCCAAACAATACTAAAGTGCGAGATAGAAAGAAGTTAAGAGACACTAACGCAAGCATGACCCCAGAAGCCAAAGAGAGTTTAAAGAATTCAGAAAGGCCAACAAAAGCTTCAGCAGAAAAGCCAGTCCAGGAACGCGGACACCCACCAAAGAGGGTATACCCGAGCATTCCAAAAACCGAGAGCCACCAGGAGAAACAAATAGAAAGTGCAGTGCCCACAATCCCAATTCTCATCTTATAAACAAAAACCCAACTCACTGAAACATGAATCACAAGAGCTACCCCAGAAACCAAAGCGACGACGGAGGTCTTCAACTGGCATTGCAGGAACCGCTGCAACGTGAACTGAAACGGGAAGCTCAGGTGAAACGGGATCAACCAAACCGCCACCAGCCCCGCCTGCTCCGCCACCGCAACGGGCTGCCCTATCAACTTCAACACGGGCGTCGCAAAAATGAACACCGGCAACATTAGAATCGATGACAGGAACAGAACAACCCACGAGCGTTGCAAGTAAACGCCCAACATGCGGTGCTGTCCCGCGCCGTAGGCCTGGCCGCATAGTGTCTCCAACGCACTCGCCATTCCCAACTAGAAAAGGAATAACGTAATGTGGATTGATAAGAGTGGAAATTAGTGAAGAAAAGTGGAAACAGTTTTATTGTTGGGATTACCAAGAAACCAAAGGTGATGGAGATGAGGACGGTGCAGGAGATGGAAATGGCAGCGAGGTCGAGGTAGCCGAGATGGCCGGCGAATGACTGAGTGACGACGGTGATAGAGAACATGGCGAGGCGGGTGAAGATGGAAGGGGCGGCGATTTGCCAGAGCTTCTTGGATTCGGAACATGATCGTTGGAAGAGAGAGTGAGTGTTGAATCTGTGTTGGCGTTGTGGCAGCGTTAACTGTATTAGAGGATGCTCTGCTTCCAACATCGTTGTTTTGACGCTGTGGCTATTATCAATAAAGCTAGCACCCATATTTTACCAAGAAAAGATTATATATCAAAGAAAATATTTATTCTAATTATAATCCTCGTCATTCGTGTGCAATTATTTCTTTTTTATAACAGTATAAAGTTTAAACGTTAAATTGGTTCATAAATATAATTTAATCTAACTGTTACAAATTTTTTATTTTGCATGGATTTTAATAGAGGAGTCAAAATTAAAATGTATAATTATATTTTTGAGTTTTATAGAGGAGTCTCTTGTTTTATTTTTATAAAATCTGTTATACATGATTGATTCACATTTTTTTTCTTTTTTAAATTAAATTATGAATTTAAATGTTTGTTATTTTTTTTATAATAACAATGGTCGTAGATAAAAGT
>JAMLFT010007750.1:0-14471 GCA_026544285.1 Pachyrhizus erosus | reverse complement strand
GATCAAGTCCAAGGTGACGACACATTCATAGGATACGTCCGCTTTGCTTTCAGACCCACAAACATAGTGGTGCCCTACCAGTTTCATCACGTGGATCTACCAATAGTTCTTTCTCAGACCCCATCGCCGAGGCTCCTGAACGTACCTGCCGACTAGAGAAGGCCACCGGCTCCTCAACCACCACCATCCTCAATGGCGTCATTCCAAACTGGCAGTGGGAGTCATAGGGAGGAGCCAACAAATGAAGAGGATCCCTCAGAAGCATCCGATTAGATTAGAGCAAGTTAGAGAAAAAGTGATGTTTTAAGAAATTTGTATTACCTCATTGAATCATGTATGACTTTTACTTTATGAAATAAGAACTTGTTATAAAAGTGTTGTATGAAAATAATTATCGTATGAGTAAATTGTAACTCTCTAGAGTCGTTACGCTATAAATAAATACTCGTGCGCTATCTCTGATGTTAATTAATTATAATAATAATAATAATAATAATATTAATATTAATAATAAATAAAAAAAGAGCGTTACATAAACTAAAAGATATTTTATTTAAATATTCCACCGTCATTTTAAACATTTTCAATTCAATTTTTTCTCTCCTTTCTCAGTTTCTATTCACATTCCAAAAACACTATAATAGAAAATAATTATTTTGTTTTATACTTTCTAGGTTTCCTTACTTTAAAGATGTTCAATTTAAAAACATGATTAATATCTGTTCAAATTCAAACTGGACTAGTTCAAGTAACTTTAATTTATTTAGTTTGTTTCATCGTCATATTTAATTATAATGAAAATTCATGGCTATTGGAATTCAAATATAGATTTTGTTTCAATTCAAACTATTAAATTTAGAATTGACAAGTCCTACTCTACGAAGCAGAAGGACCATTTCAATTAATGAGAAGTTGTCCACTCTTTGTCGGTTAATTACCTCATCTCAATGGCATTTGGACTTTGGATGATTATTATTTTTCATTAAACAAATACCACTCAAGCTATGAAAACAACTAAGGGTGACTTTATAAGCAATAAGAAAACTAAAAAAATAAACAAATCATTCAGTTATCTAAAAAAAAAAAGTCATACAGAATAAAATGAAACTTTAGGGGGGGGAGCATATCCTTTGCTTCCATTTTTTTTAACAGCATGAAGAACTAAATCCACGTCTTTATGACCATATTCCAATAGTTGATTATTTTTTCAACAGACCTTAATTATAAGTATTTTTTTATTTCAATAAATCATAAATTAATATCTTAGACATTTTGGGAATTTAATTTTCTATTGTATAAAAAAAATTTAAAAATATTACTTTAACTATTTAAAAATATATAAATTTAGAAAAAAATTATTATTAATAATTAATTTAATATATTTTTAAATTTAAATAAATAAATAAATTAAGTCTTATAAATAAGATAGAAAAGAATATCAAAGAATGTGATATTATCACTCATCTATTTATATATATATTCTGAACCGAACAATACCGCAAGAGATCTCGGCCCAATTAGGAGATAGGCCCAATAATCCACGGAGATTATGTACATTTAGAATAACAATTTTGTGTTGAAAATGGGTCAGTGAATATTAGTAAACTTTTGGGGATACCTCATAAACATTTATGGATAGTTAATTATTAATTATATACACCACAGTAAAATTCTCACAAGGGTATATTTTCATTGGTTCAAGCATCTTACTCCTTGCAAGTAATACCCTCAACACATTTTCTTTTTGGATTGTTGAAGACCAAATGTATTTCTAATTGAAAAGGTGTTGTAAAATTATATATATAATGCATTATGATTTTAATCAAATCAAATTTAAAAGATAATACACCCCTAATTATACACCTTTAAAGACAACTTCATTTTGTATATGAATTTAATGAATCATTGGTAATTTATTTGATCATTGCATAAAATAAATATTTATTTTATACAATTAAATTTTATAATAAATAATTATTTCTAACTATATAAATTATATCTCTTTTTATAGATAAATATGTAAAATTATTTTTTCATATCTCCATTTTCTTTCATTCACTTTTATTTTAATATTTTAATATTTTTAATTTTTTAACATACATATGATGCTTATAATTTTAATAAGTTATAATTGAATATTATAAGTTAATTTTAAATATATACACACATATATATATATATATATATATTATTTTTAAAATTTAAATTTATTTTTAATATTCATATAATATACCCTTTTATAATTTTAATATTAACTGAACGATTTAAGAAATTCAAAATAACAACCTAAATCACGAAGGAAAATTTCATTTATGTCTACTAACATAAATTTTAATGATGATAACTAGATCATGTACTCTTAATTTTATCTTGTTTGTTTTTTTATTATTGCTTGTAATATATTAAATTTGAACTCTATCTATTGTTAGTCTTTTTTTCCATGGTAGCATGATGTATTCTAATATACAAATTTGCACCGTTTTTGCTCCTATCAAAAGATTTTCTTTTTATTGCTATGTTCTCATTTTAAATGTTTATTTCATAAAATGACAAAAAAATAGTTTGTATTGATATAAACATTATATTCACAGCGTAAACATTGATCCCTTTAACAACAATAACCTTAATAAATTAAATATGTATTTTAAAAAGAGCCAAAGCAATGGAGTCACCCGTGCCTATTTCAAGTAAAAGAAAAGTTGTTATCTATCCAAATAAACCCTTATTTCATTATTTCCTATTTCATTTAACCAAGTGAAAGTGTACTTTATACTTTGAAAGAGTCAAATCCTAATTTATATAATAACATAATATTATTTACTATTTTTGTTAACAGAAATCTTTCTTATTTTGTAATATAAATATTTCTTAATTTTAAAACAAAAAATTTAAATTTTTAAATAAATAATATTAAAAAATAAAATAAAATATATCTTATTTTATTATTTCCTATTTCCTTTAACCAAGTGAAGTGTATTTTACAGTTTGTAAGAGTCAAATCCTAATTATATGATAACATAATATTATTTACTATTGTTAACAAAAATTTTCTTTACTTTGTAAACAAAATATTTTTTAGTTTTAAACCTTTAAAGAAATAATATTAAAAAATAAAAATAAAAATATCTTATTTTATAAAAACAAATATTTATTTAAGCCTACTTAATTATTTTGTATAATCCAATTGTTTATCAACACCGTGTTTTGACATAGGTACACTATGCATGTGCCATAATACAATCACGTAGTGGTTTTAGGTTTAATTACCTTTTTTTTTTTCATCATAGTTGTAAATTTTTTTATTTTAATATTTATAATTTAAAATATTTCATTTTAATTTTTATAATTATAATTTTTGAATTTTTTTATTTTAGATATCCAAAATCGTTTAATTTCTTTATATTTAAATTCTCTTAAAATTGTTATAAAATTAAAATTGATAATAAAAAATTATCAAAATATTTAATCAGTTCTATTTTTACAGTAATTTTAAAGTATATACACATAATAAAAATTAAAATTAAAAATTATAATTATAAAAATTAAAATAAAATATTTTAAATTATATGTAGTAAATTTTTTTAATTATACAATAATCTCTCCCTCCATGAAAAAGACTTCTTCCCCATTCTAGGTGATTTTTTTTTTTTTTTCTATAATAAGAGATATTTCCTCCTTTTTTTATCTCCTATTTTCTTCTCCTTTTCCTTTTCTCTCTTTTCCAACCACCATTTACATCCCATCCTCTTCTCTAACTGTTTAGTTTTTTTGTTTGCCTCTTTGGTCATTCTCTTTGTTTCTACCCTTTTTTTTTAACATTTATCCATTCCAACAGAGTTTGTTAAACTTAATTATCAGAGGTTGATTGCAGTTCATCTTAATTCAAGTCATTGTTGAGTTAGTGTCGATCCAAAAGAAATAAAAAAAAAAAACAAAAAGGTAAAGAAGATCTCATGATTCTATCCAAATTGCTTTGTAATATGAAAAAATATTTGTACGTTTTGTTTTCTGTATTTGTTGTAAGTTAAAAATTATTAACACTTTGTTCAACATGTCGTGTGCTGTGTTTTTGGACATTTTGAATGAAATAGATGGTTTGTTAACATGCGCTAAAGCTGCGTCTGAAATTGAGGAATGAATTAATGAGAAATGAAGAAGAAAAAAAAAGTACTGATTCTCTTCTTTCTACTGTTTAGTATGTCTTTAAAATGGATGGATAAAACAAGTAAACGTACAACCCATAGCTATATATGATCCGTTCAGTAAAGAGAGAAAGCTACTTTATGCAATAAAAAAAAGGTCACTCTTATTTTTTTCATAGATATTTCATTATATATATGTATATATTTAATTTTTATATAAATAACCAAAAAAAAAAAAATTTCCAATTTTTTTACGCTAAACATATCCTAAATTTTTATATTGAATGGTAATAGTTATAACCTGAACATAAAGTAAGCAAAAGAGGAAGGCAATCTTTTTAATTTTCTTACCTTTTATTTTTTTATCACATTATCTATTTATTTTATATTAAAAAAATAAATTTAATTAAAATAAATTGATAATATAACAGAGAAGTCTAAAAAAAATAAAAATAAAAAATAAAAATTTAATATTTTGATTTTTAACTTAACAAAATGACGCCATACAATAAAAAATATTAAAAAATCATAAAATTGTGTTTGACATCTATTGTTAATTGAAGATTATTGAAATCACAAAATTATACCTTACATGTTTTATTTAATGAAATTGTATTAAATTTGTAGTTTTTAATAAATTCTAATTAATAATACAAAAAATATATAAAAAATGTGTTTTTAATATTTTTTTAATTTATATATTTTCTTTATTTTTTTATAAACAAAAAAATGTTTTATTCTATATTAAGAAAATTGGTTAAATGTATTAAATTTTACTAATTTTATAATATTATTTTTAAATTATCTTTGTTATTTAAGAATTATTTTAAAATTTGTACACAAATGAAAGTAAAAGATGATTGTTGTATATGTAAAAATAATTAAACGGAGGATATTTTAAAAAATATATCATTAAATAAAATAAAATAAAATAAATTTATTTATATATAAAAATATAAAATTATTTGACATTTTTGTTATAAAAGATAGTGGAAGGAGTATTTGATTTTACTTATGAAGTAAGATTGAATTATTGTATATTAATAATGTAATTTTTTTATATTATTATATCAATTTTTATATATAATATTTTTCAATTAATTTATACCTTTTAATAAGCTTATTAATTTAATTAATAAAATTAAAATTTTAATGATTTGTATTATTTTTTAAAATTAATTATTTTCTTTTAATTTAATTATTTCTTATTTAATTATTCAATATTATTTACAAAATTACTTATTTATAATATGTGTCTATTGATCTTCTTTGATCCTAATAAGAGAGAAAATAATTTTTCTCATTAATTTTAAGCATGTATTATTATTTTTACTAAAATTTTTTATAAATTAATTATGAATATTTTAAAAATGTTTAAATTAATTTTTAGTTTTTATTGTATTTTTTATTTAATCTTTTAAAAATTTATTTTTTTTTTTTTTTTTTTAATATTTTAATTTTTTTATTTTTATTTATGGCTTTTAATTAAAAACATTAATTAATATCATAATAATAATTAATTTAATAATATAGTAATTAATTATATTTTTAAAAAATTTAACAAGATAATTACATATAATTTTTTTTTTTAATTAAATTATGTTTTTAAATTTTTATTTATTCAAAATAATTAATAATCTTTAAAAACAAAAAGAATACATATTAATGTCTTACAAAATGTCACAGGTTAATGAATTACTAACGTTATTATTACATAATTGTTTAATATTTTTTTAAATAAATATTAAAATAAAAAATAATAATTTTAAATATTAAAATCAATTTTTTTTAAAAATTAAAATAAAAAATTTTCTATTTTGTATAAATCAAAATGATATTTAAATATTTTAAAAATAAAATAATTATTACAATAGACAACAAAAAAATCTTATAAAAACACAAATAGTAAAGTGAAAAGGGTCTTATATGTATAGAGATTAAAATAATATTATTTAATTATAAATTATTGTATATGATAAAATAATTTATATTTTAAAAAGTATATTTAATTTTAATTATTAATAATATAAAAAGTTTATATTAAAATGAAATTCTATAAAAAAATTGGTAAAAACATAATTGGTGGTTGAGTATTGGGTTGATGGCATCTTTTTACCTTTTTGACTATCTGTCCCGGGCCGCGTCTTGAAATTCAAGATTGTCTTTTGTGACCCCACAATTCATAGTCATAGATAGAGGGAATCAAACCTTTTTTATCAGATAAAAATTAAAGAACTACTACCACACACCACACTGACACAAAACTCTATGACAGCACGTGTGTTGCAGGGTCGCATAGTTGGAGGGAGAAAGTTACAATGCTTGCTCAATAACACCCAACCGGTAATACCAACACAGATAATTTATTTTTTATTAACTCAAATTTATTAAAACTGTCTAAGTTTCAATTTTTATTTATTAAAAATTTCAAATTTTTTCAATAATCATTTTTTAACACATTTCTTTTAATATAAACTCTAACCAATAAGACAGTATGTTGAAAACGAGTGTTTTTAGTGTTTTTTTTTAAGATAAAACTTATATATTGTTCTATAAATATTTTTTGTGATGTTTTTAATTAAAATTAGAGTTTTATTTTAAGCATTACTTATGTAAAACTCTAATTATCATTAGATAACAACACAAAAACAGTTTTAAGAAATTACATGTAAATTTTCTCCTTTTAAAAAACCAGTTAATTCTACCCCAGCTGAACACATATGGACACTGCAAGCTTTTACTAAAATAGTCATTTATCGATCTGTGGTTGATGGTATCTTACTTTTGAAGGAGCTTGAAGGGGAAGAGAGCTTTGGTGTTAGGGAATAAAATTAAAACCCAATCAAGTGGTTGATGATGAATAAGCAACGCAATACTTTTTGACCATAGAAAAACCAACCTCGGTTAAAGAAAGAGTAGAAAAAAAGAAAAAGCAAGGCGTGGATAAGACTAAAAGCTTGTCCCTTTGACTACTATTTCTTTCTCTCAACCCTTTTCTCTCATTGCTTCCTTCTTTTCCTCTTTCCTTTCCATCATTCCCACACGCTTCTTATCCTTGCTCATTTGGGTCCCTTCTTTAGTATTCCTTTCCTCAACCCAATTTTTTTGTGCATTTTTCTTTAGGCCATGATAGAAGGGTGTGCAAAAATGCATTTGTATCAGCCATCTAAAGAGAGAAAAGATGAGAATGCAAAGGTTGAAGCTGGTGTGGATCTGAAGGTGATGATTGAGGAGCTGGAATCAATTGATGTGCCTTCTGTGTTTATCTGCCCAATCTCCCTTGAACCAATGCAAGACCCTGTGACCCTTTGCACGGGTCAAACCTACGACAGATCCAACATCCTCAAATGGTTCTCACTTGGCCACAAAACTTGTCCCACAACAATGCAAGAGCTGTGGGATGATTCTGTCACTCCAAACAGCACCCTCAGTCACTTGATCCTCACTTGGTTCTCTCACAAGTACTTGGCCATGAAGAAGAAGCTCGAGGATGTGCAAGGAAGAGCCTTGGACCTCTTGGACACGCTCAAGAAGGTAAAGGGTCAAGCCAGAGTTCGAGCACTTCAAGATCTAAGGCAACTTGTGGCTTCTCATGTGAATGCAAGGAAGACAGTTGAGGAAAATGGTGGGGTTGCTTTGGTTTTTTCCTTGTTGGGTCCTTTCACTTCCCATGCTGTTGGGTCTGAAGTAGTTGGGATCATTGTGAATTTAGATTTGAGTTTTGAGTTGAAGGAAAGTCTCATGCATCCGGCTAAGGTGTCATTGTTAGTGGATATTATGAATGAGGGAACCATTGAGACAAAAATGAACTGTGCCAAGTTGATTAAGATGTTGTTGATGGAAGGGAGTAATGAGACTCAGTCTCAGATTGAGATTGTTTCAAGTTTGAGTCTTTTAGTTGGGTTATTGAGGCTAGTGAGGGATAAGAAACACCCAAATGGGGTCTCAATTGGTCTCATATTACTCAAGGCTATAATATGTTCCCATGAATCAGTTAGAAGCTCGGTAATAAGCCTAGGTGCAATTCCTCTATTTATTGAGCTTTTGCCAAGTTTGAATAATGAGTGTTTGGAGAAAGCACTCTATATTCTTGAGGTGTTGTCAACCCTTCCAGAGGGAAGAATGGCCTTAAAGGAATGTCCAAATATCATTCCCAATGTGGTCAAATTGCTGATGAGAGTCTCAGAGAGTTGCACTCAGTTTGCACTGTCAATATTGTGGGCTATTTACAAGCTTGCCCCTGAAGAATGTGCCTCACAGGCTGTGGAGGCCGGGTTGGCAGCTAAGCTTCTGTTGGTGATTCAGAGTGGATGCAACCCTGTGTTGAAGCAAATGTCTTCTGAGTTTTTGAAAATGTGCAGTCTTAATTACTCTAATAGCATTTTAGTTTCCAAGTGTATGCTCACCACAACAATACAATGAAAAACTAGAGAATTTTGTTTATAGCTTCATATGCTGTCAAATTGTATTCATATGTTTATGAATTTTAGATTTTTCCCTTTTTCTTAAAACGTTGAGAAACTGTAAATAAATCCAAGGCTTATGATATTGCTAGTTGGTGATTCAAATCTGCATCCTGGCTGTCTTTGATGCCCAATCTTGCAACTGATAGAAATTGTTGGAAGCTGAGTTGTGAGGTTATAGAAATTCATATTTTAGTGGTCCAGTCCCTCCAGTGGTCCAGATTATAGAAACTCATCCATGCTGTTCTCTGCCTACAAAGAATTGGAGTTATTGAAACATATTTAAATTTATTTTTATAAGAAACTATGGTAAAGAAAAATTCATGTTTATATGTTCTGAAGAATCCTTAATAGTTGTTTTCCATTTTTCCTTGAACATAATTTCTGCAACTTGGAAGAAGCAAGTGTAATTTTGCCATGACATAATTGAATGGATGAGAATGAGATATTATTGAGAGTCAAAACTGCCTGCCCAAGTGCCAATGTGCCATATTTATTTTGTTTAAGAAAATAATTTAAAATTGGGGACAACTGCAGCATTAAACTATCAAATAATGAATATTAAATGTTTGTTTGTTCAAAAAAGGTAATCAGTCAACAAGAAAGGATCCGAATCAGGTGGGTTTAGGCTTGGTCAAGATCTGAAGACTGTACGTAGCTATTTATTTGAACAGAAAGAAGACATAATTTATTAATTAATTTATGACTGTTCATTTTCAAATTTGAAACCATTTCAAAACTTTCACAACAACTCGCGCTCAATTCTCCAGTAATACTAGTAGTAAAACAACAAATTGTTAGATGAAAGTTTTAACAATTCTCATTAAAATGTTTTTTAAGCACATCTGCATATGGATTAAGTTTTAGTATATGAGAATATGTCATGAACTAGGGAAACACAATAGGACAGTTGGTCATCCAAAATATCAATTAACGTTATTTTTAAAAGAGCAACACTAATGTACAACAGCTCATTGCTCGTGTGTCATTTTACCACTTCAGCTTTGATACTTTAAAAAGGTCCTCTCTGAAATTATGTCACTTTTGGGCCTTTTTCCCACTTCCTTGTTGAATTGAAACAGTCAAACGACTATTCATTTACTTTTCACAAATACTATAATAATTCATACAATAAAAAAATAAAATATATTTGTACTCTTTCTAAAATTTAAAACATCAATTTTAGTCTTTATAAAAATAATTTATCTATCTAATTTTTAAATACACTATTTTTGGTTCCTTAAGTAGTTTAGATAATATTTTATAAAAAAATAAAAAAATTATTGTAAAAAATTAGAGAAACAAAAACCAATCAACAAATTCTAGAGAAATTAACACTGAATTTTTTAAATTTTAAAAAGATTAAAAATATATTTTATTCTAATAAAAATTAAATTTTAACCTTTACCATTAATATTATTAGTGAGATGGCATGTGATATTAAACATGAAAAATATACGGTGTTAAGGTGACAGATTACACACGTAATGCTGACATGATAAACACATCACATTGATATGATTGGAAATAATAATGTTTAGAAATAGTTGCTTATGAACATAAGAAAAATGTCTCATGACAAATGTGTAGAGAGGAAAGCATTAATGGGAGAAAGCCTTTTAGAAAACATTAATATTAATGCATACAATTTGTATGAACTATCATCCACAATAATATGAAGAATTTAAAAGAAGACATTGAATATTGTTAATTATGACGATGCAAACTTTAGGTTGAGAGTTAACAATAACAATAATAATAATAATAATTGAATCTTATTGTTATTATTCTTATCGTTGTGGTTATTGGTTTATTAAACTATTTAACCACTTACCTTATATATAAGTTTAACTTAATTAATTAATTTTTAATTTTTTTGCCTATTTAAAAGATACTATCATAAAGTAATAAAATAAATTTTTAGACCAAATCAAATATTTAGTCCAATCTTAATGAAAAAAGGCATATTATGTAAAGTGATTAAGCCATAATTACATGATAATTAAAGTTTCATAAAACTTAATATAAAATAACTTATTTTCACCTTTAAGCACGGTGTATTGTCCAAACCTTTTCAATTTGTAATTAAAGGAGGAAAACTCTTTATAAAGAAAACTCAGTGTTTCTTCAGATAAATCGACACATCTCTCTGAGGTCCAATTTAATAAGGCTATTGTGTAATAATGCATTGAAACACACTACCTAAAGATGTTATTAAAACGAGTCCAACCGATAATTACTTTACATAACTTGATTTTTTTTAAAAGAAACTTTTCATAAGGGCTAAAGAAAATTAAATTCGGATAATTTTATGCAAGATTTGACACGCCCAACTAATGTATAGTTATTTCTTCATAAGTGATTCAATGTTTAATTAGCTTATTAAAATATTAAATATTTTTATGATATATAAAAAAATTTAACCTTAATATCTTTAATGCAAATTAATATTTGTATCACAAATTTTTTTTTTGGGGGTTTAAATTACAAAGTAAAATAAATTGATGAAACATAAAAGAAATTTTTAGTATTGAAAATTAAAAATATATAATTTGAGCAAGTTGAATGATCCCTTATTCTAAACGTGACTGGCATACAATTGGGCTTTCCTAACAAGTGATTGATTAGTCCATAACAAGGGTACAACGCTTGAATTTAATTTAGCCCACAGGGTTCAAAAAAGTAGATTCTGCTTGTCTTGAATAATGAATCCAGGCAAGAGTTATAGCGAATTAGAAAAAATTATTAGATGATATTGAATTATCATTTATTTATAATTTTTTTAATTGTATAAAATTAATTTAAATTATTAATAAAATAATAATATGAAATCACTTAATAATTTCTCAAGAGATGTCTAGCGAACTATTTCTGTATTGACATGGTCTGAAAATGGTACAACCAACTCACTAATAACTTAATTTATAATTATTGTAGCTTTTGGTTTTTATACTGCTTAATTAGTGAGTGACACCATACCTCAAATGGTTGCTGGTACTTACATCCTCAATCAAATTTGGATTTGATAGATTATACTAGTCAGACTGACATTATATTTATTCAGTGGAAAAAGTGTTCATTCATTATTTAATCATGCATGAACTTATAAAGGTTTAGTTCAACTATCTTTCAGTATGGAAAATGATGGATGACACGCGTGGGGCTACTTCATATCTAAAATGATAAACATACAGTAACCCTGGGTTTGGAATAACACAAAAGTCAAGTTAAAAAAAAAATGTATTTGATGTAGTAGAAATAAAAGAAAAGATCCAAATAGTAACACGAGTTCCATTTTTCTTTTTCTTTTTTCTCTACTCCAGATACCCAAGAAAAGAAAGGAAAGTTACAATAAATTTAACAATTTACTGTCTTGTTCCTAGCTTGCTTTGTTAAACTTGGTATTTGTTTGGATATATAATTGATTATGTCATCAGGATAATCGGTTATATGTCCTTGTGTAAAAAATGTTATTTTTAATAATTAATTATATGTTTTATAAAATAATCACATATTTTTATTTAAATATTAGTTTATATACAACGATAAAAAAAGGTAATTTTATTTTATTATTTATTTTTTATTAATCAAATAATTTTAATTTAAATATATTTTTATATTTTATTCTATTTCACATTTATTAAACAATATCAATTTCATTCTATTTTTTTCCTCACCTATTCTTTCATTTTTCTTTTCGCACTACCACACACAAAGTATAAAAATAATTAGATACGAACGAATGATAAGTAATATATTGTAATAAAAAAATTATAAATATCTTTTTTACAATGATGATAATAAAAATTAAATTAAATTTTTGTGTATCTTATCAAAATCTCTCCATTGTTTGGTAGATTTCAGTGTTTATAATTAAAAAAATGATAGATGTTAACGTAGTATTTATAGTTGAGAAATATTCATGTATAATTACTCTTTCGGTAAAATGGTGTTAATCGATTTGTAATAAATTTCCTGTAATGCCAAAATTCAAGGACATTTTATCCAAAAATTCATGCCAATATTGTTGATAGCTCTCATGACAGACGGGAAAATTTTTAAGTCCAAGCCTTCTCTCTTGTTTTTCACAAGAAAAACCTAAAAAAAAAATGTGAAGATTGAAGCGTGTACATGACCATAAAAAAGATATAAAATATAAATATTTAAAATAGTGGATTTATAATTTATTGCAAATATGCATGTGCCGTGGCCCGTGATTTTTTGTGGGATCTGCTGGATGCACTTCTTCTTATCTCATCCACATTCCAAACTCAAAATTCAATGTATTTTGTTTAAGAAAATGCTTCCTGTATAACATTTTCTCGTGTTTCGGTCAGCTGACACAATCAGAGTTAATGTTATACAAAATAAAAAAAGTTTATCTGAACAGAAAAAATTTAGGTAAATTTGTCACTGATATCTTTAGTTCCTTTGACTCGAATTAATTTCAATGTGCCTTAATACTGTTAGTATTATTATAATACAAACTAGAACATTCGCGCGTGCAAAGCATGCTGAGTGATTTTATATTACCATAGATGAAAGTGCAAACCAAAACAAATTAGTTCTCATACTTGGTCATGGCAGCTAGAGCTACATGGATGAAGGAGTTGTACAAACAAATAAAGCCATAATTTGAATTGTTTGGAAGGAGCAATGCCTATTCAAGAGACATTATTACTCAGCTTGATAATTTTGCTCTCAGCTTAGTAGATGATACTCTTTTTTTTGGATGATCCTCTTTATAAATATCTGTAAGAAAAAAATTAAAAAAATAAAATAAATTGAACTTTTTCAGTAAGTTAAAATTCACTTATACACTTTAACTTTTGAATACGATAAACAAAAGAACTATTAAAATGAAGTATATAAGTTGATTTTGGCTTGTGAAAAAAAATTAATTTATTTTATCTTCTGATTTTCTTCTCACTTCTCAAACAGTTTATTCTGACAACAAACCTTATGGAAAACATACATGAAACAATGATGGTTGATTACAAGATTGAGAGGCACAATGTTGAAAACCATTTATTTGGTAAGTTTTTTATTGAGGAAAAACCAATGATTAAAACTGAGGTGGAGGATCAGAGAGTGATTGAACCTCTCAAATTATTCATCAGGACTAAGAAGATGATGTGGATGGCTGGATGAAGATTTTGATTTAGGGGATATGATTATACAATCATTTCTGTGGTGAGTGAAAAAGACACATATTTCCTTGATCTTGAGAATGAAGATTATGTGATTAAACCTGTCAATTGCAATGCAAGTCGCGAAAATGCTACGCTTTGTTGTATACTGTTATTTGAGGCTGAGAATTGACCTTTTTTTATATACTTTTTCTTTGCTTTATCTGCTTCAAGACTTGGTATGGTTTTCAGAGTGGATGTATTTGGACGCAACTAAGAGGGAAAGAGTGGAGCCAATATAGTGATACATTGTTGACTTTGAACCCTGTTTAGAAGAAATTGCAAAGGATATGGGATGAAGCATATGCATCAAAGTGAGGGACAAGAGAGTGTTAGATGATACATCATATATGTGTTAGAGTGTATAAATATGTCATTTTTTTATTATTAATTACAGAATTTGAATTTTCATTATTTGGTGGTGAATAAATAGAGTACATAAATATGTCATTTCTTATCAATTGCAGAATGGAAAGTAGGAAGGATATAAATAAATAAGAACTAGATTGAAAAAAATATAATGTTTGGAAGGACAGAAATAAGAAAAAAATTGTTTTTTTTTTATTTTTGTTTGAATGAGTGGAAAAGAGAGTGAAGAAATAGATATGTTATATGAAAAATATTTTTATACTAATAAAAAAAATATTTTTTAATCTATTGTGTTTTTTTCTTAACAT
>JAMLFT010007749.1:0-14472 GCA_026544285.1 Pachyrhizus erosus | reverse complement strand
TTTATTTATTATAAATTTTAATTATAATATAATTTATATAATTAGAAAGTTTTTATAAATTTTAATTATATAAAATAAATATTTATTCGATGCAATAAACAGATTAAAATAATAATTTATACTATATGAATATAATGTTAAATAAAATAAAGATGACGGCATCGCGCAGACGCTAAATGTTAGAAAGAGTTACATGCGAAATTAAAGTAGTCACATGGAACAAACAAAAATGCTTTTTCACACTTATATATATTTAAGGGAAGGAAAGAGATAAAAATAAAATAAAATATATAAAATTAGAGTGTAAATAAAATAAATAAATATAAAATAGAGTGTGAAAAAGATTGATAGAGATTTAAAAAATAAAAAAATAAGCGAATGGGACTTGAGACAGGAATCGTATGATTCTTCCATTCCTCCCAATATGTACACACGTGACGCCTACCGTACTGTAGTTATTACTCATTTTGGTTCAGTCTTATCATATTTATACAATTAAAAAAAAGTTCATAAATAAATAAAAGAGAATAATAATTTTACAAAATTAATTTTGTTACTAACTTTCTTTGTTTATATTAAAAAATATTAAAATATATAAAAAAAGCTAATATCATATTAAAAAATTAGAATAACATTTATCTATGACTTTTTTTTTTCTTAAACAACAGAAACGAAGAAAGTATTAATTATGGAACATCATGATCTACAATACAAAAAGGTAGGATGTGATTCTTTTTCTCGTGACTCAACCCAACCCAACGTAGATTGTGAGCTAGCTATCCCATGCTTTTACAAAATTTGATAAGTTTTCAATAATATTATACTGGATTTGATGATGCTAATGTATTATTTGATTAAATTTAATAAAAATTATTTTATTAAATTTATTAATATCCTTAGTTCAAATGTTTTTCTAAAAGAGAAAGTTGTCTATTCATTGATAATATAAAATAATTTTAATATATAATTAGTTTTTTTTATTTTTATAATATTATTTTTAAAATTATATTAATAATAACTTCTGATGGATCAAAAATATAAATTTTTATACTTAAACATCTATTTATTAAACTCTTTTTAAAAATGGCTACTAATATAATTTCATTTATTTTTTTTAATGTATATTAACAAGTTATTGAGAGTATTTTAGTAAATTTGACTTATAGTTAAATACTTTTTATAATTAATATTTTCTTATTCAATTTTAAAAGAAATATTTTAACAACTTATACAGATTGTATTTTTATTAAATTTGAAAATATAAATATTTTAATATACTAATTTTAAAATAAGATTATATTAACTGTAAAATATACTTTCCTTTTCTAAGATATACTTAAATTATACTATTCTCTAATTTTATTTTAAAAATTATTTTCTTCTTTGACAGATCTAGATGTATTTTATTTTAGTTCATTTTAATATAAACAAATACATTAATGTCCATGAACAACAATAAATAAATTTTCTAAAATTTAAAGTAATTATTTTTTTCTTTTCAACTTCTAAAATTAATGACAACTAATTCGTAATCTTGTATTATAAACGTTAATAGATGAAATGAACTTATATTGTTGCCTTTGAAACACTTGAAATATTCATTTCATTTTCTAAAGTTCCAAAGCCCATGAAAATCTTTCAATAATGTTGAGTCGTAAAAGGAGCAAATATTAACCTAATTAGAGGTTCATTTATACAAGAATTTTTAGAAGATGTATACATTAATATCAAGTGGAGATATGCATTGAAATCTGTAGTAGAGATACGGAAAATTTTGCACAAAATATAAATATACGGTTATATGTTGATATATTGTTTTTAACTAATCTACCAATATAACTGATTGGATTGGATTATATTCTTAAATGTTTGAGTTGGGTTGATTTTATAGTAATTAAATGTATATAATTTATTTTTTTATGTATAAAATAAAATGGAGGAGAATAATGAAAGGGAGGAGAGATAATGAAATTTTAATGAAATTTGAGCCTAATAAAGCACATTTGAAGACTTTATTATCAATCGAATTAAGGGTTAGGCTTAAATTTATTTTTTATATTATATGTGTAATTTGTATATTTAGTTTTCAATGTTTCAAAAATTAAATAATTTTAGTTTATTATTAATTAATTATAAAAAAATTACATAAAAAATACTGATATAAAAATAATTAACAACATGAGTGACTAATTTATTTATATAAAAAATTAATAATTATACTTTTGCAATACTATAGAAACTAAAAGTAAATTTAAGCCTAAAAGTTATTAAGTAAAAGGATTTAGTGATAGAACTAAAGTAAGTTTATTAATTTTATTTCAAAAGTTTATGTACTCTAATTTTTCACTTTTCATAATTTTTTACTTATATTTCCTTCTTCACATTCAAAAGACTCAATTCCAAAAAAAACTCAATTTCAAAATGTTGATTTTTTAATGAAACAAAATTAAGAAAGCATTAAAGCAATCATGAGTCTAATAATGATATTGATGAGATCATTGCAATTAGTGACATGTGACTATAACTAAGTCAATATTTTATATAAAAAAAAAGTATTTAATTTACAAGCAACAACCTAATTGTTATTAATGAATAATTTTTTAAAAATATTTTTAATTGTAAATGATAGTTAGGCTGTCGCTTCTAAATAATATTAAAAAACTATTGTTAATTAAAAGTGATGACTAGGTCATCACTACTTTTAATTTAAGCATATAAATGAAAACATCTCCTATGAATTCATTTAACCTTTTGCTTGTTCATGTACAATTTTTAAAATTAAAGGTAAGCAATAGTTAGGTTGTCGCTATAACAAACCATTTCTTGAATATATTTTTTTTATCATAAGTCTTATCCTTTTCAATATTTCCTTCTTCCTTCCATCTCTTTCATTCTTGCCTCCATCTATTTATCCTTTTCATCTTTTCTCCATCCTTTTCACATTTTTCTCTTCATTATTGCATAGGTTTGCCAAAAGAGTTGTGGTAGCAACAAATAGTTGCACAAGAGATGTGAGAAAGAAAGAAAAAAATAAGGAAAATAAGGAAAAAAAGAAAAAAAATAAAGGAAATAGGATAATAAAAAGGAAAGAAAAGAAGATAGAAAGGGAGATGGTGCCCAAAAATTGCCTTGGTAGTGTCTCACTATCATTTTTTAATGTTTTCCCTGGTGGTGGGATAAGAATGTTTTGGTATGCCCAAAACATGTTAAGCTACTAACTAACTCAATTCTCCTTCATATCATACATTCTTTTCTTCAATCCCCTCAAGATATCCTTGTTCATTGCCTTAGCCTATTTATTTGTTTGTGAGTGCTCACCAAATTGACATATAATGAACTTATATACAAACTTTAATATATTTTTGGTTACAATATTTGCCTATACTTCAACTTTAATCCATTTCCTAAAGTAGTTAACATTAGTGATTAAATACTTCACCTAGCTAAGAGCTTGCCATAATATACCAAGTATCTTGATTTGCAACCAAACAAAAGGCGACCTAAATGGGAAGGGTAAAGTATTAATCTTAATATAGGATGAAGGATATGGATATGGGCATGATGCTAACACTTATCACACCTCTTAGTGTATGCATTGACATCAACTTTCATGGCTACCTAATAATGATTAGCATGGAGGACTTTCCTTGCCAATGATTTACTACTTGGGTGGTGGTCCTATATGTCCTAATGAACCTCAATGTGGTATTTGGCCTTAGTTGGGGTGAAGCATTTATTCAATGGAAAAAAAAAATGTTCTTGTCAATATAATTTGTCCTTAAGGAAGGTGCATTGGACCACCTTCCTTTAAATTGTTAAGATTATCCTTATCTTGATAAAAATATATCATTCTTTAACTAGCTTTAGATTGATGACATCAAGTAATAATGGGACTCAATCTCAAACATAACCCTTAGTTGCGAAACTTTATTTTATATGACAATTTTATTATCATCAAAGGTCTTAGTGCTTACTAATTTTAATAATATGATGATATTAGAGTTATAATTTTAAGGCATGTAAGTGACCTCTAATAATTAAAATTATGCTAAAAACTCTTGAACCTTCATGGTGTACCTCAATAAGAGAGGTCACTTAGCTTGGAGTATGTCAATGGACTTAATACCCATTCATAGGTCAATAATACATGATTTGTATCCATCTTGATTATTGGAGGTAGGGAAGATGAAGATTAAGGAATGTTATACTATTACATCTAATCCATCTTTTATAAGTATCCTTAGTTTATTTTCCTTAATATTATGACTTATCGATCTATGTCATTAATTTTTATTTTGTGTGTTAAAATGTCAGGTTCTCATTGTGTATCATATCTTCTTAGAAAAAAAATTAGGGCTTAGGCCTTTATTTTGTCATGTGTCCCCTTAGGTCAACCAATGTAGGTTTGGTTGAATAGGCTAGTTAGGATGAAAGACAACTAAGAAATGCTATAAATATTACTAGGGTTGTCTTATTATGATAACAAGGATCAATACCATTTTCTTTACCTTTTGGAATCTTAACTTAGAGCTTGAAGGGATTTACTAACAAAGTACATTGAGTGTTGGATATTTGGCTTCTCCTTACCTAGTACTTCACTACTTCTTTTGTAATAGACAAGTAGAGGTAAAACGTATCACACTATTAGGTTTCCATTAAAATTAAGGATGAATAAATAATTTCCTTAAGGTTGAATAAGGCTTTTCACACTTAGAACCCAATGTAAAGGCATGCAAAACTTAATAAATTGAAAAATCAAAGGGTCTTTTGAGTTAACTTAGAATTGAACCTTATGAACAAATCATCCTTATCATAAGTTGTTGTATCTCTTTTATAGCCCACAATGGTTTCATCTTAGTGATAGATAAAGTATTTTAAGACATACTTTTGTGATCTATATTGAACCCAATTGACCCATATTTGTGCTTATTTTTTAATTGTTGGCTGAGTTATGGATTAGTGAGCCTAATTATATTCAATTATTAATCTTTTTTTTTATCATTTTTGGATTTATTGCTCACTTTGACTCTATTTTTTTGCACAAGGCATATCTTGAGCTATTGAACTTGGATGATCTAAGACTTTCTGGAAATCTCAAATTGAAACATACAACTTTGTTGCTCACAAGCTCAACTCAATTTCCTTGTTTTATGTCTGAAGATTCTACCCTCACTTCATTTTTTTTTTTTTACAACTTTGTTATTTATATCTTAAACATTTGATTAGACTCCTAAAGATTTGATTATATTCTTAAATATTTGATTGGATTCTTAAATATTTGATTCTACTCTTAGAAATTTGATTACATTCTTAGAGATATGATTAATTATTATACATACGTTACACAAGTATATTGAACATTTGATCTCCTTAACAACATGTCCAACTATAATTGTGCATGATAACTCAAATGTTTTTGGTTTTAAACCCTTATAAACTAAAAATTTAGTCCCTAAAAGGATCCAAACATAATATTTGTATAATTAAATTAATACTTTATTTCTAATCATTCTTTTCCAAAATTAGATTTACTTATTTATACGAAGAACAAAACTTGTTTTAGACCAATAAAATTAATTAGCTAAATGCATTTCCTTAAGACCAACACATGGTTTTGATTACTATACTTTTTGATAGACTAAAAGAATTTCTTGACATCTAAATAACAAGAGGTTTTTATACCAAAAATTATGACTACACAATTTTTTAGCGAAGCAACATGCAATCACGTCCCTTTTCTTGTAAGTGTCAATTCAACAACAAAATGGATTCTTAGGATTTCAAGAAAGTAAGTTTAACAAAGTCTTTTACCTTACAATTTCACTTCATTTTTCAAGTAATAATTAAGTAGTCTTCCTTCCTACATGGACGCTACCCTTCCCATATTCAAAATCAAAGAGAATCTTAAGCAACCAATTATTCATGACTTAGAAATTCACACTACAATTATGAAGTTGATTTATTTCGTTTCAAATGTTTTGATGAAACAACCTTGTGTCCCATGTTTCCTTGAACTTGATTTCTTTTGGACCTTATGAAAAATTGAATTATAATTTTATGGATAACAACTGCACTTTTATTAATGTTGTGTAAGTTTAATAGTACAAGTTACTTGTTTGCCCATGGATGACATGTGTTACATAATAACATCACATGCTATAGTGCATGACCTATTTTGTATGTATTATTTGATGGTGTTGATGTTTATGCCAACTTAAAGGGTTTATGATTATGGTAACCTAAAGGGTTTGTGCCAAACAAAAGGGTTCATAATTATGCTAACCTATAGGGTTGATAATTATTAAAAGTGCATTTGTAATCCTCATGATTTGACTTTTTTTTTATACTTGTGTTACTTTTGAAAGTTGGTGACTTAAATGGTTATATTATATCTTGATTCATGTGAGCCATCAATATAGTTAAAGTGGGATTTAGGTGAGTATAGTCTACTATTGTTACTTAATTCTTGAAATGCCTAAGGGTTAACCTTGTGCCAAAATGCACAATGACCATAAGTTAAGTACCACGTGTTATGTTGAAGTTGACTTATCCAATAAAGCCATATTATACAGTTATTGTGAATGGTCAAATAAACCATATTAGATAAGGAAACTTTGTGCCTTACTTACAAAACTTTCAGCCTAAGGATGACATTTTGATAGGATCACCAATCTCTTATAATTCTTTTGGTTACTCTTACATTGGTAATCCCTCTATAGCATTATGTTGCTTATAACTTTCAAGTGTGAGGTGAAACAAGATATCTATATGTAGTAATCCAAAAGTAAGGACTTAATTGTTGGAACAAAAGACATATAAAATGATTATTTCTTATAAATGTTTTGATGATAATAAAAATAATTAAAATTTGGGAAGCTCCTTTTTGTGTTACTTGTGCAAGATAACAATGCTTTTGAACTTTAAGTGTTCACAACACATATGCATATTATCATATGATATCTAAACTTACATGCATATATGACTGAAAATGTTTGATATATGTTATAAAAACTATCCAATATTTTTCTAGGAAAAAAAGTGTCCAACTTAACATGAAAATCTACCCCTTTTCATATCATAAATACTTTTACAAAATGTCTTATACACTATCTCTTTTATATATCTTAGAAGATGAGTTTTTCCTTTGAGCTATATCTTAAGAACCTCTATAAATAAGTTATTTTTTTAAAATTAAAATGAATACTTTGTCCTTTGAATATTGTGTTGCATTTTGATAGTAGATTTGATTTAGGTACAAATCAAAGAGAAATTTTTTTCAACTTATCAAAGAATGAGTATCAAAGGAGCCTAACAAAAGGAAAAAGGAGAATGTGCTCCATGCATGTTAGGAAAGATAAAATAATTTTTAGTATAAATTGGTATTGCCTCTATGAGTGTCAGGCTCTACTTTAACTTTTTGATATTTGATATCTCATGCATTTAATACACATTAAAAATAAAAAGAAGCTATCTTTGAACAAAGTTTCTAAGTCATAACAAGTAGCAAAATACACTTGAGCAAATTATGAACTGTGATTTGGATTAAGTTTTTAATTTAAAATTTACTGATTTAAATTATTTATAAATATTATAAATGAATTTTTAAATATTTATTTTTTAAATTATTTTAAATGCTTTTTTTAGAAATTAATATTAGGTGACACGAATTATAAAATTCATATTTAGTATTTTTTATTTAAAAATTGTTATAAATGACTTCTTGAAATTTTAAACTTTTGAAAAATATTATAATTACTTTTTTTGAAATTGAGTTTAATTGGAGTTAAATTATAAATACTTATTATTAATAAAAAAAATTAAAAATATGATTCACATATCAATTATTTTTAAACTGGGTGCATGACTTTGTTTATATGGTGTTACATGCAAATTAAAATAATTATTGGATGTTTTTCAAAAGAAAATTTAGATGTACATACTGATATTAGTGATAGTGATAATGTTGGAGGTTATAATTGTGGTGGTGGTCATGGTGATAGTAGTAATGTTAGGCATTGACTATTTGAAGAAATTATACCAATGGACTAGCAACATATTATATAAGTGGACTTAACATCACACTATACTCAATCTAAAACCTTAAAACATTAAATTTGTGGATTTTTTCATTTATATATTACTCAACTTATCCAATCTTATTCAATATGGGACTTCACCTCCATCGTTTCATGACGACAAGACACACCATTGAACATGTTGCCTGACCTCCATGTATGAATCCATTACCAAAAAGAATTTTGACACAAGGGATTCTTATGTCCATGTAGATCCATTATCAATCAATTCCATCATACTTGTTTGAGTCGGTCACCAAATTGAACAATCGACTTTGATACTAATTATTATGCATTTGAAGGGGCAAAACACTAGGAAGAATTACACCAAAAGATTAAAAACAAATCATATAAGTGAATTTGACATTGCTTTTTACTAAAATCTTAAGACATTAGATTTATGAATCTTTCTCACTTATATAGTACACAATTTGTTTAGTCTTATTCAATAAGACTTTACCATCAGACTTGTACTCCACTAGTGATTATAGTGATAATAATGATAATAATGATAATGATGATAGTAACAATAGGAATAATGATCATAATAGTCAAGATGATGACAAAGACAAGAATGGTAATAAAGGTGGTGGTTGACTTGTGACTATAGTGAAGATGATGATAGTAAAGACAATAATGGTAGGAGAAACTATGAGAGACAAAAAATATAAAATATAATTATTAAATAAAAAATAGTATTTTTATGTTTTGTGGGATAAAAAGTTGTTTATTTGTTTACTAAGAAAATTATTTTTTTCATCTTCATCTCATTTAAATTGTCATGTGATCTTGTGATTTAATTAAAATTATATATAAAACAAGAACATTTATGTTATCCATTGATATATTTTTTTTAGCAAATTAAACTCATTTTAAAAAATAAAAATTAATAAAAATTTTAGTCCTTTAATTTTTAAAATTTTTTTATTTTAGTTTTTAAATAAATATTTAATTGATCAAAGTAAATTTTTTTTATTTATATCACAACTTTTACTATTTATATTTAGAATATGTAATTAATTTTTTTTTATGTTATGACTTATATGAGATGTTTTATAGAGTATAATTAGAGAGAAAAAAGAAAAAAGAAGACAAAAATAATCTTTTTTTTATGATTTAGTAAAATAAATTTAAGAAAAAATTTCAAAATATTTATTGCAACCCATAAAAAAATGTTCTAGCCAAATGAGCAAAGAATTACGTGAAACTATTTCAAAACTAGCAGCAGAACATGCACAATAGCCAATATGATGGCAGCAACTCCCTTTTTCCACCGTTTTGTAATATTAATACATACTACATATTACATACTATATAATAATAAATAAATAAAATAATATTATTAATAAAAATAAAAATAGAAATAAACATAAACATAATGTTAATAATAATAATACAATAATAAGATAATATTAATATTATTAAAAATAAATAATAATAATAATTCTTATTTAATATTAATTTTTCTTATTTTTTACTTATAAAATAATTTTAATTTAATATTTTTTTATTACACTATATTTTGTTACTTAATAATTTTTATTTTGACTCAGACTCTTATTATTTCTTTATTTTTCTTTTGTCATTTACTCTTTTTTATTCCCTCTCATTCTTTTCACAGGTCCAAGCAAAGGGCTAATGATCTTCGTCACTCAATCATTTACATTTCCTCAGAACTAAAAATTCAAGTTAAAAAAATCCAGACCTAAAAACTGTTAATCCAAAAAATATGTGCGATTGCAATTGGGGTTCACTCAATTGACCAACAAAAACATAGAAGCAGAAATTTGCAAAGTCGGAAACTTCGCATCCAATTGTCAATGTTGTGTCAAACGCATTTTCTGTCTTCGCGCCATTTCAGCTTCAACCGATTTCCAATGCCCACAAAAATGGTCGTCTCTTCACGTGCTCCATTCTCCGTTCGTTTCAGAAGCTCAACCACGTCGATGCCGCTCGCCGGTGACACAATCCCGGCGCCGGTAATCTCAGAACAACAGACACCCAATTTGCCGCCACCTTCGCAGTCGCTGGTCGCGGCAGCTCCGCCCATTGAGGTGTCCAGAAATCTAGGGTTCCGGCCCACCCCTGAATTGGGGCTTCTCTCTCACTTGTTCGTTCTCTCCATGGTACTGTTCTAAATCATTACCCATTTGCTCACCAAATGAGGATGAAAAATTGCATCTTTAAGCTTTTTTGGCTTCTGGGTAATTGAGTTGGTATTCTTTTCACAATCAAATAGACTGAACCTGTGCTTTCGGGTTTTCAGGCTTTTGGTGCGTTTTTCTCCGTAGCTGTGGTTTCCATTCCAACCTTAATTGTAAGTTAAGGTTTATTGTGGATGCTTTTATAGTTTAAGGTTTTATTTAAATTGTGGTTACCATTTTGATATCACAAAAATTGCATATAAATGTAATAATGTGATCGCAATTGTGGTAGCAGAGACCCAAAATCCTTTGTGTTGGGACCGCAATTGTGATTGCTGACGCTTAATGTCTTAGCAGAGATCCAACATCATTGACGTTGTGATCACAATTGCGGTTGTAGACGATATCTAAAACCTTCGCAAGCTATATTTTAAGAGGGTTTTAACAAATTTAAGTTGTTAAATTATTTCTTTCAATGCTGGATGTATGCAGTGATGTGTTGAATGGCTAATGTTTGAACAGTTGCTGTTCGTATCAAGGTTTTAAATTGCTGTCGCGATTGTGATTTTGTAAAAATTTTTTATATTGTAGAATATTGCGGATAAATGGGACTGATAGAGCTGAAAACTGTGGTCGTGGTGGAGATCTAAATTTTTTTACGTCGGGGCCACAATTATGGTTGCAGATGAATTTTTAAAACCTTTGCATGCTATACTTTTAAGAGTGTTTTGGCAAATTTAACTCATTATTTCTTTTAATCCCGAATGCCAAATGTGTGTAGTGATGTGTTGAATAGCCAATGTTCAAACAGTTGCTGTTCGTTTCTTGTACAGGCTTTTGGAAGATTAGGAGCTTCAGTGAAGAAGTTGTCAAAGGTTGTTTCGGAAGAGGTGCCTGGAATTTTATATTCTATGAAACTTTCTAGCATGGAGCTGAACGAATTGACCCAACAACTTAGTAGTCTCAGGTGATTTATGTTTTTCTAGCGTAGTTTTTGTTCTATTTGGTGGCTACTGGCTTTTGCTCTTGTTCTTAGTCTATCTCTAATCATGACATGTCAATGTTTTGGAAGGCATAAAATTGTTGGTGTTCCTATGGGAACGAAGGACAGGAGCACTGCCAGATCAAGATCCTCTCGTAAGAAGAACCCAGCATCCTAACATTGCTTAGGTGAGCAAGCTTATATGTTTCTGGAATTGAGCTTGCTTGGTTTGGTTGATTAGGAATCACTGAATAGATGTAAAGCATTCTCAAGTCATATGGTTTCTGTTGAAAATTGAAATTACAAGTTGTATATTGAAATATGATCACAACCAATTGTTGGGCTTTTAAGTTTGGAACTGATGTTGAGAAATAATGAGAACAGCAGCTCAATGAGGGTTTCTATGTTGATCCTGAGATTAGTTAACTACTCAACGTTGGCTCATTACGGTTGGGGGGTATTGAGTTTGTCAGCAGTTGGTGATGTGAACAATTTTGTAAGAGCAACAATGTCTATCTTGGTGTACATCTTGAGGCATTAGAATATTGATCCAAATGCATTTGAACCCTTGGTTTAATGTAATTCCATTCAAGCGGAATTTGAATTTTACTTATAAACAAGACATGAATATTTACAGTTTTGCAAACTTCTTTAGCGGATCAGCAGCATCTTTTGCATGATCTGGGACAGGCATATTGGTTACTAGAGTTACCCTAGAAGATGAAACCAATGATCTTTTTTGTGAGTTTGAAGGGTCAATCTTCCAGAGTCTCACCTCCCACACCTGCTACAGAAAAAAACTGTTATGACATGATTTCCTCCTATTTGTAAGCTTCAGCAATAACAAAGTTCACATTTAACCAACAAATATTTATCATTACTGGAGTAGTAGATTGGTGAATGCCTTTGTCAAGCATAATGAAGCCAGTAATGTCTATAAGCCGATGCAAAAACTTATTGTTCACATATATTCTCCTCTCTTTCCATCTCAATCAAACCTTTGTCGGGATTATTGGAATTTGCTTAATGTGGTTTGCCATCAATTGTGAAGTTTTGTTTTATGTAAAGATGGCTGATTATGTGATGAGGAATTCATGCATGAGATACAGGTTTTAGATTAGTATGATAGGCCATATACTGTAATTATCAAGATTCTGTTGCGATGACCTATTTACTAAATATTTATTAGAGAATAAAATAAAAAGAAATAATGAAATTTGTTTTTCTCGTAAAATAAAATTAATTTATATAAGTTAAAATTAACTTTTTAGCAAATTAAATGATTTTCTATTTTTTTGAAAATTGATTTTAATTAATACATAAATTAATTTTTATTTATAAAATAATAATTAAAAATTTTTATTTTCTTTTCTCCAGCAAGTACTGTGGAAAAAGAAATCCATAATTTTATGTTGCGATAGTGTAGTAGATGCAGATTAGAAATGTAGGTCCTTCCGCCATTAATAACAATGACTCTTATCATATTCTAGGAGGATTTCAACCCTTGGTTTTAATGAAGATACATTAAGGGAGAAAGAGAGAGACTAAGAACAATTCTTACTTCAAAAGGATATAAAAATTTCCTCTTTTAAAGGCTATCAATCATCATGCCTTGCAAAATAAAAAATAAAAAATCATCAAGGTCATGACTAGGGATTTATAAATTTTCATGCATTTACACCGTTAGAGGATTATAATCATTGGATGAAGACTAGACAACTAAGATTTTGATCGCGTTATAAATTAATTTTGATTTACTGAAATAAAATGAGTAATCTAATCTTTATTCATCAGCTCTAATTAATGTATGAAAAAATAAAATGAGTTATCTAATATTTATCCAATATACTGATAATATGATGTTTGAAAAATAAAAGAATAAATAATTATTTTAGTAATTGAATGTGTAAATCAGTAATAGTTTAGCCATTTAAAAAATAAAAATTATAATTTAGTTCTGAATATATAAAAAGTGTGAAATTATTTTTTATCATATAATTTTATGACAAATTGATCTTTCAACTTTACAATTTAATATTAAATTAATTTTTAAATATTATAATTTAATGATAAAATAATCTCATAAAAAATTAAAAGATAAAATATAATTGTCAAACATATTTTACACATTCAACTACTAAATCAGAATTTTAATTCTTTTAAAGATTAAATTGTTAACAATTACATATTTAAATTTCAAAATCGTGGTTTATCCAAAAATAAAATCTTATCTAGTCTTACAATATCTGGGCCAGGTGATAATTGGACTCACTCGTTTAGTCCATATTCAAATCCAACCAAATCAGTCGAGTTAACTATAATAATAAATTATATACATTAAGTAATTGTGCTAATAGATAAAATTAATATATTAACTAATAAATATCTGTTCAATGACTAGGCTACATAAAACACAAATCTTTTTGTGGAAACCCTTTGATTCAGAACTTCCCATTTTCCCCCATGACTCAAAGACCTCGTGGACAAGGCCAAGGATACGGAAGAAACTAACGTTGAAACTTTCTTCCTTTTAAGATAACAAAGGCAACTTGTCCACTCAAATTGCAGTAGGAATTGACATAATGGCACACTCAATAACCAAGTAATGATCCAAGTCAAGTTAGAAATGAGTGAATGATTTTTTTTTTTTTAAATATGTTTAAAATGATTTCTAACTTAAAACGAATGTATACTTCTTTTTTCATAAAAAATGTTTTTTTATTTAAATATTTTAATTTAATAAATAATTTATATTGAATGTTTTTAATTTAAAAAAGGTATTTATTTTAAAATTATTTTTAAATTAAATCGAATGTATTGGAATGGTTGAGAAATTGAGATTGTATAAAGTTTTTTAAAATCCATAGACGTTGTCGCTCCAATAATCATTGCATTAGGTACACCAAATATTCGAAGTTGGATCAAAACCCATTTGTGCACGACATGTCCTTTTTTGTTTTTTATTCTGACTTAAGATGTTTATACTGTGAGTTTGTTGGAAGAGAAATAAGATAAAATAATTTAAAAAATGGTATGATTTATATTATATATTATTTTTTATCTTTCTCTTTGTTTCTTTTTTATTTTTTAACTAAATATCTATAGTTTTTATTTTATTTTTTATTATTTCTACTCATCCTTTTATTTTCATCTATTTTTTTTTCCTTTACTAACCATGCATACTTGAGATAGATAAATACAATAAAAGTGTAAATAAATAAATAAATAAAAAGTTTAAGTTTAACTAAGAATATATGTAAAAAAAAAACTT
>JAMLFT010007748.1:0-14474 GCA_026544285.1 Pachyrhizus erosus | reverse complement strand
TTTTTATATATTTTAATAAATAATTTTACTAAAGATTTATAATTAAATAAATTAGCTTAACGACTTTTAGTTACAAACTTTTAGCTACTAATTAATTTTCAACTAATTTCCTAAAATATAATCTTATAACATCTCTAATAGATATAATTTAAACAACTTATTTAATTTATTTTTTATTTTCTACTAATTGATCCCTATAATTTTACATTTTAAGCAATTGACAGTCATTTTGCTTCAATGGAAATTCATTATAGTTTTGATAATTTGTATTTTCATAATGTGTTTTTGAATTGAACCTGATAATTCACAGTCATTTGACTTGATGCATTTTATTATGTGTGAATTTAATGTTGATTAAAGAAGGAACTCAACTTTTAGTGTCATGCGGTGACGAAGCTTCTTTGGGAACAAGAGGGGGCTGATCACCCCCTAAAATATTTTATAAAGTCACACACATTTTTTGTTTTTTTTTTAATAATTTTATTAACTTTTTAAGACTTAATTACATATTTTATCATTTAATTATCAATATTTTACAAAAAATTATCACTTAATCTTTTTTAAAATTTTATTTTTATATTTTTTAATTTTGTTAAATTTTATTAATTTTTTAAATATGTAAAAAAGTGCTTACGTATTTTTAAAAATAACATCATTTTTATTACTTAAATATAATAAAATAAAAAAAAAAAACATAATAATAAAATATATAAAAATTAAAAACACGATATTAAAATACTAACAAACTTTAAATAATAAAATTTATGAAATAAAGATAGTTGAATGATAAAATTTATAATTAAATTTACTTTTAAAGTAATTTAATTCTTGATTATTAATAAATTTAACAGAGTGACACTTTAATTGAAAGTAATTTTTAGTCATCATTATTATTATACGTTATTTTTTACTTTTCATAATATTAGTACTTATGGCTAGTTTAATATATTAATAATATTATTCAATAATTAATTATCTTTTATAATATAATTTTTTATTCTTCAAACCTATATTTTCTAAGATTTATACATCCTCATTTTGTATAGGAGATTTTTTATAATATAACTTAATCTTACATTTTTTTCTTTAGATTTTTGTTGCAAATAATTTTAATAAATTGTGCAAAATTTTCTTAATTTATAAATAAATTTTCTAATTTTTGAAAAACCTGAAAATTGTTATTAAGAAACTAGAAAAATATAGTTTAGTATCATAAAAGGTGATTAATTAAAAATAATGAATATTTAAATAATATAATTAAATACTAAAAATTTCCATAAAAACGATTAATTTATACATTATAATCTTAATTATTTTGATTTTTCCCAAAAAAAATTCTGTCAAACTCTGCTACTCATGAGTTGTGCAGTGTTGAAATTCACTGAATGATGATGGCTACTCATAGAGGTTCTAATGTCTGAATAAGTTTTCAACAAACTAAAAAAGCTTTTATGTGACATAATGTAGTTTCAAGAGTGGGGACTACTACTAGGCGAAGGGATAAGACATCTTATTGGGCCGCATTGGGCCGCCCAATGGAGGATCCTATTGGGCTGGAAGTAGGACCAGACTCCTTTTAGAACATATCCAAAGCATCATAACAAAATACACATGAGACTGATATAGAAATAAGATCATTTAACTTAATCTTATGTAATTATTAAACAACACATCTAGCTTGTAGGCAAACCAATTGGATGTATCACTAGTCAAATTTATTTCTTTAATTACTTAAATATGAATTTTATCTTTATAATATAAGATATTTTTTTTAAAATTTTTTTTTTTATTTAATTTTAATTTTTTTAATTTTTTTATTTTAATCTATATTATCAAGTAACTGTAAATAATGACATAACAACATTATTTATATCATAAAAAAATTTGATAAAATAATCATATGTAATTTTTTTAATAAATTATATTTTAAATATTTATCCATTCAAAACTGATAAATACTAATTAAAATATATATATATATTAATAAAAAAAATACATATAATTATTTTGTCTAATTTTTTATAATGTGATAAGTTATCAAACTATCAATATTTTTATTATGTAATTATTTGATGTTTTTACGGAATAAAATAACGAAAATAATATTTAAATAACTAAAATTTAAAAAAAAAATAGAAATTAAAACAAAATGCATTCTATTTTTTAATGAAAAAAATAATATTTAAACCTTATTTCACTGTAGGTGACAACTTACGGTACAATAAAGCACTCCAAAAGTTTTGAAATTTCAACTTTTAGCCTGAAGTTATATTTTATTGTTGAGATATAATTGTAACCCCTTAAAAATTTTGATTTTGGCTCCCCAACCTCTGCTGTCTGCATCCTTACTCTTCCCTGGTACATGATGTCATACTAATCTATTTAGCTTTTTGAATTAAAAGTAGAACATAATTAATTTGAAAAGTACAATATGTAAAAAAATTAAAAAAAATCTTTAAAATAACTAATTGGTGCAAGTCTGTCAATAGTCATTTGTGGTTAGGTTCAAATATTTTTCTTTCTTTCAATCATACTATAAGTTAGACGTCAAATATTAATTAAGAAAAACAAAGATTTAATTTGAATAGCCAACTTGTGTGCGTGAAGTAGACAAGCAAAAAGAACTAAGAAAAATAAAAGACTTAATCTGCAGAGGATTGGAATAGCATGTTATGTAACAGCACGTAGTTTGCAACAAATCTAAACTATTGACTTCCCAAAATCCATTTTTCTTTTCATAATTGTTTTTTCTTCATATTGTTTGCAATGAGGCTGATACCCATCTCAATTTTTCTGCTACATAAGCCATTGAGTAAATTTGAATGCATGCCTCTTTGAGGACTTGAAGGAAAATCAAAAGAAATATGCCTCCAAAAGCAGCAATTCTCAACATTACTCTTTCTGGTGGTGAGTGTAGTGTGAGGTAAACACAATCTACAGTTATTAAGATCCAGCTAAACCTTTCCATCAAGGCTTTGATGGACAACAATTTCCCTGCACAATTTTCTCCTGAGATTTTACATATAATCCTCAAACACAACACCCCCACAACAAAAAATGTGGTCATTGACCAACCCCTATACCTCACTAGTTTCCCTCCCACAACCAAAGCCTCTTTCCTGCACACACAAGATGCACACTCACCTGAAGATGTTGAGGACATGAGTACATCAAAACCTGTATAATAAGGCAACACAACAGAATCCAGATACAAGCTTGCATGCAAAATGCCAGACACTGTGGATGCCACAAAGAAAGTGTACTTAAAGTCCTTATCAGCCCCATTGTCAAAGGACAAGGCAGAAATGAGAACCATTAGAAGAATTGCAGGACCAAGGCAAGAGAGTGGGAATATTGTGTTGATTTGAGGACCCTTTGCAAAGGCTAAGATTATAATTGGGAGGGATATTGGGCCAGATGGCAAAAGGAATCTTTTTGATTGACCCAAAAAGATTCCTCTTCTTCCTGAGCTCATATCCATTACCACTATGACTAGAGTGACCAAGTAAGAAGCTGTTGTGAAGAGAAGCACCAAAATATCAACATAAAGTGGGTAGTTTGAAGGATATGTTTTGTCACAGAAATAATGGTAAGGGCAGCTGACTGTATCCAAGGTTTCCTCCACTTGCCAACTGATGCATTTGAAGAATGTGGCATGGATTTCTTCTAGGTCCCAGCCAGGTTGGAATGTTGGGTATGCTGGGAGCCAGAGCAACATATTCATTATAATGGTTCTGTTGGTAAATTAAATTTTGATCTTATAAATAAGAACCATGTGGATAATTTTGTTGTTGGTTGGGGTATTCAACTTCAAGGTGAACTGGATGAAGAAAGACCAACTAATCAATTCTTTTTTCTTATAAATAATAAATTTGGTAGCATTAAAACAACCTTGTGGCTTCATTAACTTACTTTCTGTTTGCAATTTTCTTGACCAATTGCCTTTCAGAGAGGAATTCAGTTCCTATCTGAAGCATACTAAGTAGTTGAATGCAAGCAATTTTGTAAGGGTGTTGTTGAATTTTTAAGTGAAGAAATGAGTGTTAAGATTAAGGCAACGTGACTCCAAAGGGAAAGGGATTTTGTTTGGTGAGTGATGACCATTTATTGATTGTATGATGGGCTGCCAAACTGATAGTATCAGCTATGAACAAACAAAAATTGGTATACCAACAGTGCCTCAGATGGAGCCTGACAGAATTTGTATATGATAATTATGTTTTGCTTTTTTATAAGTTGTATGAGACAAATTAGAGACCACTCAACTACAGAAGTTAATGAAATTTAGTATTTTTAGTCATCTCAGAGAAATGTAAATTGTCACCTAAACGGTTCTCAAGATCCAGAAGATCATTGGCAGATGAATCCCATGACAATTAATGCTTTCACCTTCTTTAAGACAAGGTTAAGTTGTCGTTTTCCTTGCAACAAAAGTTAAAATTGAAAAATCTTTACCAAAAGAAGAACGAATTTGTTTTGGTGAAGAAAGAATTTAATAATGTACTAAAAGTGTTTATATCCCCAAGTCTCGATTAATCATAAATCATTCTTATGTAATTGTTAAAATAGTAATTATAAATTTTAAAAAAATAATTAAATTCTTAGATAATTTAAAGAGGATTTTATGAATTATTAATATTCTGAAATTGCTAATCGAAAAAAAGTTTATTTTTTTTAAAAATTAAATATTTTTATTTTTTACATAAATAGACTAAAATTATGAATTGAATAAAATAGAAAAATTAAAATTATATTTGGAGTTATTATTAATTTTTATACTATTTTTCGAAGAATAAAAAAGTGTCATCCGACATCCGTTACTTAAAAAATTATAATCTAAAAACACTCAAATCCTCGTTTTCAGTTTTAAAATTATTACTATTTAATGTTTTTTCATAAATTCCAGTTGGGTTTAAAATGATCCGTGGAAAACGGGGATACTCATAATTTTCATTATTATTATTAATTTCTTATTGTCATTAGTTTAAAAATATGACTCTGAAATTCTATTAATTTTGATTCTATGATTTTATTATATATCTCAAAATTATAAGTTTATTTTGAATGTAACCCCGCCACCTAAACAATTTCCAATTGATTAATGGAAATGCAAGCCCACCACCAAATCAATTCCAATTAAAACAATTAGGTCATATCGACTTGCTAAAATATCAGCCTCAGCTATGATTCATGCAAATCACTTAAACTTCAACCTAGGACTGAACCAGGAAAATTTATTAAGATGCAAAAAATTAATTAATGTTAAAGAAAATAAAAAATACTAATTTTATTATTAATAATTGTCTAAAATATAATTTAATAATAAATTATATTTCATATATTTTATGAAAGTAAATATATTAATAAAGAAGAATCATTTACTTCCTTCTTCTTAAACGATCATTCATCAAATTTGCAAGTTTGTAGTGAAATTTCTGAAACTTATGATGTAAGAGGAGTCCAAGATATATCAAAATTATTGACTTCTTTATTCTGAAACAATCAAGAAAGAATTTTTTAAATTGTCAAACTTTAACTACATTATAAGAATTAATTTTTTATAGCAAAAAATAATTTATAAGATTTATAAAATGAAAGAAAAGAAAAACTAAATCTTAATATAAGAAAAATAATATAATACAATATGTTTTCACCTAAGAGAATTTATTTTGATCTCATAATTGATTTTAAATAATTTTTACATGTTTAGTTTTACATTAAAAAAAAATTGAAATTGATTTTGGATTTAGAAATAATTGAGTTAAAAGTAATTTTGTGTAACTTTTGATTTGGATAAAAAAATTTATATTAAATTTTATTTTTAATTTGATTTTATAATAAAAGCATCAAACATAAATCACATCATTTTAAAATTAATTTTATTAACACTTATTTAAATATGTACTAACTTAACTTTATTTTTTTTTATCTCCAAATGTCTTTGAAGATAGAAAAAGAAAACAATTTGAATGACTCAAGACTGAAACAAAAGAAAAGAAAAGGAATACAATATTTAATAACACTACTCAGTTTGTTACTTATGCTTAAATATTTTTATTAGATAAAACTTATAATATATTTTGAGTTTTTTACTAGACAAAAAGTATGTAAAATAAAATGTATTGACACTAATGATTTCTTTTGTAAAGATAAAACACTAAAACTGAAAATATAAAAAGGGGTGTAGTACTATAGGGGCGACAACATGGAAATTTAGAAAGGGAATATATAGTATTATATAAGTGTATTAATATAGGCTTTGAGTTAGGGGGCAATAACCCATGTATGAGTAAATGTGATTTCGTCCTTGGCTTCAACTAATTTTAATAAATAAATAAAAATTGAAATATTTCATTAACTTATTAACTAACTGATTAAAAATAAGAATTCAATTAAAATAAGAAATTGGGTTCTACAAATACAATCTACATCATAACTCTAGCTATGGACATTTGTTAGTCATAGGGACATGGAAGCATAACATTCCAATCTAATACATAAGAATGCTCTCCAAGTTCTATTTCTTATAGAAGGTTTTTTTTTTTTTTTTAACAAAAAAAACTCAGAACCTAGTTATATTGTTCTTTAAATAGTGAGTTGGACTTTCAAACCGTTGTGTCACCAACCAAGACCAATGAGGGTTAACAAATCTGAAATTCGTACCCCAAAGCCTATTGAATGGGTTAAAAAATTGCTAATAGAGTTTTTCAAAAGTTGGAAATTGTGTTGGTGCTTGACAAGCATAAAACCATGCCAAAAATGTTGTCACGCTACGTGGCCTTCTTAGCACGATGGGTGGGAACAACATCAATTGTCACATAAAAATATTAACTACATATATTTTTCATTATCGATCCAATTTCTAACACATTTACTATGAACATGAGGCTACAGTCACTATCAATAATTATTTTATAACAATACAAATAAAGTCATTACCAATAAGATCGTAGTTATTAAGATTTTCTGCAAATAGAATGGACAGTTCTTATTTGAATTATAATGGATTGATTAGAAAGAATCTATTAATCTATTTTGATCTAATAAAAATTTATTACAAAGTTCACTTCATCCTTGATCTATTTAATAAAAATTATTTAATCTATTTGTTAACAATTTTTATGGATGAATATCTAATCCATCCATAAAATTATTTAAAAAATTAAATAGCTTTATAAGTATTTTAAAATACTCTCTCATTCATCTAATAAATAATTTATTTTTAAAAAATTAAATAATTTATTTAAATATTGTCTCTCTTGTCTCTTTCTCTTTCCTTTGTCTTTCTCTCCTACTCATTTTCATAATACATTGCACCTAAAAAGAATTATTAGACTTTCAACAGCAATACTAACAATTTGTTATAACGGAAGGTTAAAGAGAAAATAAATAACTTGAAATATTAAAAAGTATGAAACTACTAATTATGAAAATAAAATCTATCTTCTTGCTCTTCTATTATTCAAAACTTTAACGACTGAATAAGATTGTATTTGTGATTTTTTTTTTATTCTTAGCTTTTATTGAAGATTTTGTGTATAATGTAACATAGTCCAATAAAAGCCATATAATTGAATAAGTTGCTTTATTGGTGGTAGTGCAAATGAATTTAAAAAGTTAACCCACTCAAAAGCATTGGAGAAAAAAAATAGTTTTAGGAAGTATTCTAAAGGTTAAGAAAACTATTTATTGCAAAAATAAATTATTATATAAAAGATGTCATAACGTACTTATAAAAATTATGTTATATATATTGTTAGATTAAAAATATATATAAATATTTTAAAAAATGCCTATTCACATTTATTTCTACTACACCCCTCATATCAAAAACTTAAAATTTCAAACACCCCATTTTTTCAAAATGAAAAGAAAAGCCAAAAAAGTAGAAACGAACAGGAACGTACAACCATGTTAAGTCCCTACATCAAATAATATAACATGTCATAATGTTATTTAAGACTATTCTAAGAAGTCCATTTCACATTCAACTTTCTTCTTAGAACCTCGTATTTTAAAAAATTAATATTTATAACACTTCATTTCTTGAATGAAAAGAAAAGACCAAAAAAGGGACAAAGAAGCATATTCCAAAAAACTCCTTGGTCTTATAGTATTTTTTCTTTGTCTTAAACCATACCATTGTAAAATTTTATTGTTTTAATATATTTATATGTCATTTTCTTCTTTGCGTTTTCAACAAAAAAAATATTATTATTTTTAGAAGTGATTACCACTATATAAAATTAGAAATTTTTTGACATGACACCAAAATAGTTAACATTGGATAACAGATAATTTAGTTTGTTATTGGTATTTTTTATTTTTTGAATAAAGAAAAACATGACCATAATAGTCATTATTGATTTATGATTTAGTCCTTGTAAAAGATATTCTTAGTTACACAATGAGAAAAAAGTCAATAGAAAAAAAGATTAACCATTCAAGGAAAATTCATGATGGGAAAATTTCATGTGTATTTTATTCTAATTCAAGTTTGTTTTATGCATAATTCTTTTTTTGACAATAATTGTAACTTCAATCATGACTTGACTTATACAACTCAAAGTTAGACATCATTTTGTTTGTTTTTAAAGCTTAATTGTATATCTTTAACCTAACACAAGAATTAAACTTCCTGTATTGATTAGATCAAAATGTCATATTGCATTCAAAGTGGATGCATTTGTCTACATAATGTATAATTAAGTCTTTGTTGCATTTTATTCATTTTTAAAATTACATTCAATGTTACTCCCTTATAATTGCATTACATATGTAATATCGAACAATTTTAAAGACTTATTTTCCTAAAAAAATTTAAGGAAGACAAATAATAGTATTATATTTGTAACATCTCATATTCTAACATATTTGAAAGATTTATAATAACCCAACAAATTTTCCATTTTCAAACTAAGACATGCATTATACCTACTTATATAGTCAAACTTCAACGAATCAATATAATGAGCTTCTAAATAGAACAATTATATGTATATTAAAAGAATAAACTAGAACCAAGAAGATGGAATACTAAATGTAGTATGCAATAAACCTATGTCATAAAAGCTCAAGTAAAAATCTAGTATACCTCTAGAATAAGAAAATACTTGCTAGTAGTAATTAACTTTCTTAAGCTTAAATATTCAATAAATCTAGAAAAAAAATCCATCATGACTACAATTGATCATTGGGGCAAATTCTTGATGATTTGTATAATAGGATACGTTTAAAACAATTAAACAATCAATTAAAGAAATGATAATACTTATTTAAAAAATAAAATATAATTCCTTTTCAATTTCTTTCACTATAAACCAACTTAAATCAAAACATTATCTAAAACACTTTAATTACTCATAACCAACAAAAATCCACATCACACATCTCTCAAGAAAAACATTAACATCTCACTTCATTAAAGAAAGTTTGGAATATTTACTTTTGTTTGATTTCCAATACTTCAAAACATCCAAGTCAATGTATTGCATATGATCAAGTCTATCTTCATACAAATAAACATTCAAATCAAATTTATTTCTTGATAATCTACACAACTCAATTTAAAATATTTTATAATCTTCTAAATTAGTTGAAGAAAGAATTCTTGGACTATTTTTAATAGATTTTTATGAATGTCAAGGATTTTCTTTACTTTAAAAAGACTCAAGACATTGTTGAAAAAATAATAACCTTTCAATTTATCATGAATATTCTTTGCAAATCTCACACCCTCATAACCACCATACAATTTTACATAATAATATTCAACAAATTGTAACTTATATCTTGAATCTAAGATAACAACAAACAATATAGAAAACCTAATATTTTGCAAATTTCATTTTCATTCTTGTAACCATGCAACAAATTTGGTTTTCATATTCAAAATAATTATGAAAAAGTGTTACTTCCTTAATCTTAATTTAAATTCTCCGCACACCATAAAAATAAAGGTTGATAATTGGATAATTGTTGCTTAAGAAGAACTAAAAAATCAATGGCCTTATTATTTGTGATTAGATATCATGTAAAAACCTCTACACTTTAGTATATGAACTATTTACTCTAAATATATTAATATTAATGAATTTAATATTTAATAATATTTTTTAAATTAACTCTATATTACATTTCATAATAACATTTACTACTAATATATACTTAATTATACAATAGTTGTTTTATATAACCACTATGTTGTTAGCACAATTTCACAAATCCATGGTCATAAAAGAGCTTAACAAAGATTTACTTGCTAAAAGTTTTCACTGTTTACCCCTTAATTTTCTTCTCAATTAAAATTCATTAGTAAATTATTTCTAATCCACGCTTTTGTCACCCCTTGTTTGGGTTATCACCAATTACCACCTTATGTGCTTCGAATACTCACAATAGTCCTTCTCCTTTACTCAAGTAACAATTATGATAAGATGTTTTTCCCATAGGTTTTAGTAACAAAAGTAATAAGTTAAAAGCATTTTAATTTTTTCCTTCGTTCTTAGTCTCAAGATCATGATCAAGATAAAGTGAAAGCTACATATCTCAACTTTGTCATATATAATACTCACAACCATTATAACACTTACTATTTTGAATGCAACCCTTTTACAAAATTATACATAATTTTTCCATCAATATGTAAAAGTCATGTACAAGAATTGACTCGTATTGAGTTCTGTTATAACTAAACTCCTTTAAGATTTTAAATTGTGCACATTCTTATCAGGTGTTTTTTATATGTTGCAAGGTTTCAAGTGCATATGTTATGTTTTTACTTACCATATATTTCTAATGTTAATATCTCACATCATTGGATTATAATGTTAAATTCATGTTTTAAAAACATCCTTATCTTTAATGAACAATTTGTTTGGTAGATAAAGGAACATGATTTTCTTATGTATGGTTCCTTTAATGATTATAATTCCAAGTGACAATTAATACACATTCACAATGATTATGCATGTGAACTTATGAGTTTTGAGGAAGGGAAATGGTTGGCCATATGCACACTAATTATTTTGTCGATGTTCAACAAATGAAAAAAAAAAAATTAATCATGTTCCTTCCTCAAAATTTATGAGTTCACATGCAAAAAGAATATGCTTATGTATTATTTGATATTTAAAATCCCAACCATTTAAAGAGTAACATGATAGAAAATTGTGTTCATTCATCTATCAAACAAACTTTTCATTATACACAAGAATGTTCCTAGAACATGAGTTTGACATTAGAATCATGTTATGAACAACAATAACATTAGAAGCGTCTCATTCACCTACCTTATATGAAAACATGTTTAACTTGAAATGTATTATAAACACTCAATAAAGACATGTTCCACCTAAAACCTTGAATAAGATTGGTAATAGATGAACCCATCATAATTCAATTCTAGTGTACGACTTTTATATATTGGTTGGCAAAGTGGCGCACTAACATACAAAATATTAAGTGTAACAATGACAATGAGTACTAAATAGGACATGCTTGTAATGTGTAGCTTTCATTCAAACTTAGTCGTGTTCTTAAGCTCAAGAATGAAGGAGAAAATCAAACCATTTTAATATACTAGTTTTGGTATTATAATCTATGGATGTAAACATCTTTTTGTTTCTTTTCATAATTGAAAATCTAATGAAATTGAATGAAGAGGAATAGTATGCGTTTGAAAGTTACAAGGTGATAATTAGTGATAAGCCAAAGGGATGAAGGAAGTGTAGATTAAAAATCACACATGAATAATTTATTGGTGAATTTGCATTAAAGTTCATAAGCCACTAGCAAGATTGTCATATAGTGAAGCCTTATGGTAACATTATGAAATAAGATTACCCATGTTAACATTATATCACACGTAGCATTTGAAAAAGTATGATGTAGTTTGGTTAATTTATAATAAATTAGACAAATTAACAAGGAGAACTCAATAGGATAAAATTCTGTTAGGAATGAATGAGTACTATTTTAATTGAAGCAGAACTCGTAAGCAAATATTTGACCAGTTTAGAAAAGTAAGGATACTTTTTTATATGCATGTGTTGGTGCATTGCTATTTTACTACGTTGACTATCAAAGCTCGACTTAATTTGCTAACCCTTTATTCGAATAAATGTAGATTGTTTTTTCATAGTAATTAAGAATTTAGAGATACTAATCAAAAAATCGTCAAGCATGAAGCAACGTTCATGTTAAGCAACACTTTTCAATTACCTGTTGTCTCGAGCAAGAAAACATTATGATACTAGTAGATCCAACATTATATGCATATGTATTATTGGATATTAGGATGATGTGTTATTGTTATATACACACATAGTTGATACAATGCTTAAGGATCACACTCCCTAAGTCTTCTAGTACAGATAACAATACATGCACAAACAATTTAATCTAGTGCTCGAGGGTCACATTCCTCGACTCTTCTAATATAATTAATATATAGATAGAATTTCACACTCAACAATTATTATTTGCTCAAGATTCTCACTTTCTAGGTCTTTCAACCACGTTAGTATAATGACAGTCTAAGTTAAGATGTAAATAATAATGAGTGTAAATTTACAGAGTCAATATGAAATTTTTTTGACAATAATATGCTTTTGAGTTTTTAAAGTTCAATTATGACTTTATAGGCTAATTTCTAGGAATAAGATCAAATGTGAGCTCAAACTGTAGACAATAAATAATTTTTCAAATAGACAAATTTTATACAAAATTGAAGCTTTTTATGTATATTTTTAAGAAAGGTAACCCATTTGTTTAGAAAAAATCCACAAAATTCATGATAAATCAACAAAGAACATAGACTTAGCTTTTTTTTTCACTATTGACCTTGGTTCAATGTTTTGCCATTTTCTGGGTCTTCCTAAAACATGATGAGTTTGTACTTTTCTCACATTAAATCCAATAGATACATCTTTCTAACAAGGTAAAGTTAATCTCCTAGTTCCTTCCTTATAATTCCCAATAAAATAATCTTTAAAGATGTGCTTCCAAAACCAAAAATAGAAACTTAGTGTACTACCTTTGTCTTAGGAAAATTATTTGAAAATGAAAATAAAATTGAAAATGGATTTATGATATATGGTTGAAAAGCTTGAGGTGTCTAGTTTCATAAATGTAAAAGTATTTTGTTGGAGCATAACAAAAAATACAAAATCATAAATCTTTGAACATTGCCTCGCTTAGAGACAAAAACAAATACCCTGTTTTGCAAAAAGCAAAGTTGTCGGGTTTAAGTCTATTTTGATTTGAAATCAATTTTACAAAAATCCAACGGTTAGATTTTGAAAACAAATGCAAATGATCAACAATGGTTCAAATGAAAATGCACTAGACGACTTTTTTCTTGAAGTTGGTTAGAGTTTTACTAAGAACACCATGAACCAAAAATTTTAGAAAAAATGAAAATAGGGATCCCTTGGTCTAAGGATCATCCCCCATAGCTTAGCTTGCCTAGAAAGACATATAAATCCATGAATGCAAGCTAGATGATAACTAAATTACAAATAGAATGAAGGAATTGATGAGTGTGGTTCAAGAACATATTACAAACAGAATTCATCCCTTTTCTAGAAATCAAAGTAGAAATAAATCTCCTCCTTACAAGGATTATAGACTGAAATTGAAAGGAGAAGATGATGGAGCTAATTGGTGATTGCATGCAAAGTGGAGCCTTTTCTTTCTCCTTTACTCATCCTTGTTTTCGGCCAGTACCAAGGGAAGAAGAAAATGGTTTTCTTCTCTCTAGTTCTCGCTACCCCTCTCTTAGTCGAGGTAAGAAAAGGAAGGAAATGGATTTATCTTTCTCTCTATCTATTTCTCCTTCTCTTGACCAAGTAAGAAAAAGAAAAAAGGAATGAATGAATGCTTATGTTATTTTATTTTTTAAAGTAAAATGTGTGTTGTTGAGTTAAGTGCAGGAAGGTAGGATTAGTGTATGACTTAAGTATTTAAATATGTGTGTTTGGTCATGGGTTTAAGTAGCTTAGGTAGTTATGTTTTAAAATTTTGGCTCTCCACATGTGTTGTGTTAATTTGAGCTTATAGGTAAACTAAATTTAGTTTATACAGTGTAAATCTTTTATATTGTGTAGTTGTAAGACAAGGTAATTTAATTTTGAAAATTTACCGTTATAAAATCTAAGAATTGATTCAAAATTTGTTTGATCAAGAAAGAATATTAGTTACTTGATTAGAATTTCATTTGTAAATAAAATGTTTACAGGTAAAACAATAAAAATATAACTTAACAAGCAAATTTTAAGATTTGATATAATTAAAATAACATTGTAGACAATTAATTAATTGAACATAAAAATAACTATTTAACTACATTACTACTAGTAATGGATCACATTTAAACATTAGAATTTAAATTCATACATACATATTGAAATTTCAATAATTAAATAAATTTCTACCACAAAAAATATTACCAAGAATTAAATAAAAAATATTAT